>JBCJKH010048574.1:6046-62235 GCA_039877255.1 Loriculus beryllinus
ATCATCCTCGTGGCCCTCCTCTGGACTTGTTCCAACAGTTCCATGTCCTTTCTATGTTGAGGACACCAGAACTGCACCCAGTGCTTCAAGTGGGGTATCGTGAGAGCAGTGTAGAGGGGCAGGATCACCTCCTTCGACCTGCTGGTCACGCTCCTTTTGATGCAGTCCAGCACACAGGTGGTTTCTGGGTTGTGTGCGCACATCTCAGACCTGATCCTCTCCTACAGTGGGCCTAAGGTCTTAATTCTCACAGTCCCTGCATCTGTGCAGGGGATGTGCCAGGTGCATCTGCCTTCCAAGACTTAAGTGGCAGGGCTAGAGCACTTGGTGGTGAAGACTGAGGCAAAGAAGTCTTGAGAACTTCAGCCTTCTCCAAATCCAAAGTAGCCGGTTCTCCTGTTTCTTTCCAGAGAGGGCCCACACCTATCAAACCCCTCCCTGTTATCTTTGACATCCCTGGCCAGACTCAATTCTAGCTGGGCTTTATTTTTCCTGACCTGGTCCCTAGCTTCCCAGACAATGTCAATGTATTCTTCCCAGGCCACCTGTCCTCCCTTTCACCTCTATAAGCTTCTTCTCTTTTTTTTCCTAAGTTTTCTCAGCAGCTCCTTATGTATCTATGGAGGCCCCCTGGCCTTCTTGCCCCATTCCCTTCCTGTCAGGACGCAATGTTCCTGAGCTTGTAGCAAATGATCCTTGAGCATCAACCAGCAGTCTTGAGCCCCCCTGCCCTCTAGGGCTGTATCCCATGGAACCTTACTAAGCAGGTTCCTGAAGAGGCCAAAATCTGCTCTCTTGCAGTCCAGGGCAGTGAGTTTGCTGCACACTCTTCTCACCGACCTGATGATCTCGAATTCGACCATCTCTTGATCGCTGCATCCAAGGCTGCCCTGGAGCGTCACATTTCCAACCAGCCCTTCCCTGTTGGTGAGCACAAGGCCAAGCACGGCACCTCTCCTTGTTGGCTCCTCTATTACTTGCAGAAGGAAGTTGTATTCTACACAATCGAGGAATCTCTTGGATTGCTTGAGCCAGGCCGTACCGTCCCTCCAACAGGTATCAGGATGGCTGAATTCCCTCATGAAGACAACAGCCTGCAAGCGTGAGGCTGTTCCTATCTGTCTACAGAGTGCTTCATCCGCAGAGTCCTCTTGATCAGGCGGTCTGTAACAGATCCCCACAGTAATGTACCCCATCGCTGTTCTGCCTTTAACCCTGACCCACAAACTCTCTATTGACTGGTCACCTGTCCCCAGAGTTCCATACTCTCCAGCCTATCCCCAATATAAATAACAACTCCCCCTCCCTGTCTGCTGTGCCTGTCTTTTCTAACAAGCCTGTAACCTTCCATTCCAAAACTCCAGTCACAGGAGCCATCCCACCGTGTTTTATATCATAACCCCGTAGACAGGCATACATCTCTAATTCCTCTTGCTTGTTCCCCATACTACGGGTGTTTGTATAGAGGCATCTGAGCCGAGCTCCAAAGCAAGCCGGCTCATTGGCTGGAGCAGCTGGAATACCTCTACATTGCTCCGAGCATTTATTTTTGAGAGAGTTATTGAGAGTTTTGAGACATACCCTCAAAAATATGCTCAGAAAAACTTATTTTTATAGTAACTGCAATTAAAATCCCACCCCACTTCTGTTCTCTCAAATAAGATCAAGTTTATGTTTAATACAGACTGCACGCACATGCAACAACAAAGACATCAGAATGCAGATTAAATGAACTGCAGGAGAAGATGCAGAGGAGGACGGAGAACATCTGCATTTCCAAGAGGCCTGTCTGGGGCTGAGTAACAAGCAGGTTGGACAGATGCATTCAGAACAGAACTGGGGCTTTAAGTCTGACACATCAGAAATCTAAACTCTTCTCAGTTCTAGCAAAAGGGACATAATGTTTCCTTTACTCAAACTACAGAAAATTACCTGCCCACAGAAATGATATGAAGCCCTGTTCGAGTAACTATTCCCTGCATTTCACACCCCATCTGTTACCAGCAGAGGAAGCATCTAAACTTTTAGTTGAACTCCAACTTATCTACTTTAATCAAAATGATTTTTGAGTGAGACATAAACACCAATGGGACCCTCTCAGTATTTGAAGTGAGGATGGCAAGTAGAACTGTCTCCTGAACTTAGGAGTTGATCAGCAAAATTTGAGACGGGTAGCAACCTTTTCCCAGCTACTTCCAGTTACTGAAAGATCTACCAATTCAATCAGAGTACTTGAAAGAGAAAAAAAATCCACAGTTCTCAGAAGTGTTGTAAGCCTGCTTGCTTAGTTGGGTTGATGAGCAATGCTTCAGGAGGTCCAGTACAAGGAGGACATGAAGAAGACTGAACCACGACTACTATCCCAGACAGCAGATGCCTAATGTGTGTTGAATGCTCTGTGACTAAACTCTTGTTTAAGAGACCAGGCCTTAAAATCTTACCACCAGCTTCTCAAAGGCCACTAGGAAAACTGAGTGACCTGAAAGGGAAACTATGCCATACAGAAAGGCAGGACAGCATGCAAGCATGATAGGAAATTCCCAGAAAAATGTAATGACTCTTATGCACTTACTCTGTGCCACACATTTTCATGTTGTATCATTTTCTGAGGACATTTTACTATTACCCATTAAGCAAGAAGACAGCCTCTCATAGGACAGCTGTGGAAAAAGAAACAGGAATACTCCCTCTTTTCTCCCCCATCTTGTTTTAGGCCACAACTGAATTACTGATCTGAAGAGATTTCCTCACCCCTTCCTAGACCACCACTGCTGCCAGGAAAGCCTGTTTTCTGCCATCACCCTTCATCTAGCTTCCTTTTGGAGATCTTACTTCCCCCTAAGTGAACCCAGATGTTTACATACATCACCATTCTCAGCCCTTCCTAGTGTTAAATCCACAGGATTCTTACTCGCAGGATTTGGATTTTCTTATTTCATCTTGCAGCAGCACCACAACAAGGAATTACTGAAGATGGAAGCTATCAGGAAAGCAAAGGTCTTCAGTCCATCCCTTCCCTAATTATCATCATAGTCGCATGCCAGATCCTAAATTTTTAATATTCTCATGAACTTGCTTGACAATTCTGCCCTCAAATTCTAATTAGAATACAATAAAGATACCACAGGTTAAATAAATTGTTATCATATTGCATAAAATCTATTCCCCCCAAATTAAAAAGATCAAAATCACCATTTAGCTGCACTGCTTTTCAGCCTGTCCATCCTCAATCTCTTTTCAGAACTGCTTTTTCATGTAAGGAGCCTCAAAGCACACCCAGTTAAACTCTGCTGCTGTGCTACATTTTAATGGAAGCCTAAGGTTTACAGATATGACTGGTCTAGACCCCCTCCTTCCCTTTAGCTACATATTGAGCAATACATCTTACTCAGAATGAGTTAATGCTTCTTACTCCTGCAAAAGTTAGTTTCATGGAGATGATTAATTTTTCCTAACTCCTCTTAGCAAAGAAGCAGTAATAAACACCATTCAAGTCTCAAGTGGAACATTGATTTTGGGAAGAATACCAATCCCACACAACCTCCGCCCCGAAAAAAAAAAAAAAAAAAAAAAAAACATAAAAACCAAACTTAAACTCTCTAAACCAGAAGGAAACATGCTAGATGGCGTATCAACTACCCAAGACATCTCTTAAACCACACTGCTTTCCGAGGTGGCACTACAGCAGTGCTAAGGGCATACATCCATGGACGCAAGCACATTTCTGACTAAATAATCTGTACTTCTCAAAATTCCAGCAAATGCATAAAAAGGCCACTATTCAGCATTTACTTTTTCTCAGAAAATGAATGCTGACAGAGGTAAAGAACAGGATGGCATCATTGTTGCCATAACATAAATCCAGAACACTTAAAAGTATAACACACAATTTACTGACAATTGAGCCAAAATGATTTCACAATGTAACATTTTATGCTATCCAAGAAGTATAAAAGTAGATAACAAAACATGTTTAAAGAGCTCTTGTATATGGACTGTAATTGCTTTTAGAAGGAAAACAAATTACATGAATGCTATTTTCAGTAGGCGTTTGTGTAACACATTGTTTAACAGGTATTAAAGACACTGAAAGCATGGACAAGATCTTCTGGCAGTTTTTACCATCCAACAAACTTTAATGTTGAGGAAAAAAAAATAAAATCATTGTCTTTAAGAGATTCAGGAACAATTTTATTTTTATTTCTTGCATCCTTCAGAAGTAGCCATGAAAATGAACTCACCTTGTCCTCAGTAAACAGCTCATCCCCATGTATTTTGTACAAGCCCAGCACTTTCTTCCATTGTTTTGAGCCTACACCACTTTGATCTCCACAATTTCCAAAACAAGTGAACTACAAAAGCATTCTCAAACATACCTTCCAGACCAAACACTTGCTTCCCCATACACACACACATATTAATGGCAAAAATTACTCTGATCCCTTTACATTACTGTTTATTACAAGCATTTGTACCAATGAATTTTGACTGCACAAAATATATAGCTATCTGGACAATGACAAAAATACTTGCTTAGTATTGTCTCCATCTTTCTTTCCTGGAAGCACACAGATGCCTTCTTGTAGCCCCCCAGAGCTGGGGGCAGCCAGTTCCTATGCATGGAGGGCCAGCTTCAGCAGCACCTCTATGAGCACCACACTGCCATCATCACACTGCCTCATAGCACCTGTTTCTTGAGCATGTTTCAGTGCTCAGGAGTGGGATGCAGCTCCTGCCTCAGGAGCTGGCACAGGAGCAGCACATGCTGACAGCTTCATGATGCAGTGTCATGGAGGGGAAACTGGAGGGCTACTTGACACTCATTTAGAAATACAGCTTTTCCTATCACAGGCTCTTCACACAAACAGCCACACACATCTTATTAATTTCCAAAATATTCTGATGGTCTTATGACTACTACGTTCCCCAAACAAAGCACTACAGGCTGAACTGCCAACCATGCCATACTGTGGCAGACACCCATTACTCACCACCATCAACCTAATACAAAGATTTTTAACTCAAGCCACACAGCTAAAAGATACCACTGAACACATGAAAGTACACTTGCAGAAAATCAGAAACATCTACATTTGTTGTATTGTGCTTGGCAAGCACAATGGCAATATGAATATGAAAATAATAAACCCCAACAATTTTGATGCTGAAGAACATTATACCTACTGCCTTTGACAGCAAGGCACAAAGGGGAGGAAAAAAAGTGTGAGACCACACCATTCCACCTTCAAATCTAGCTTTCTCACTGCTACATTTCTGCCTCATATCATCAGCAAATCTTTATGTCAAATATCTATGCAAAGGAATACAAGATTCACTAACTGAGGTCTTCTGCCTTTGGAAGGCGTACCTAGAAGTGGCAAAGTACTACCAGTTTCAGGAAGGGCTTTACAAAGGAAAAGCACAAACGTTAGCAAAGAAAACCAAAATTAAGGAACTGAATCTTTACATTATTCTTGGTTTATTTGCAGTCATACAATCACATTATTCATTCAGAATCAGAACACCACCATAAAGTTAAGAAACACCATAATTAGTACCCACCTGAACATCAGATACAAGGCATGTAAAAATAACAGTACACAAAAATACCCTCATGTAGCAGAGCAGAGCACTGAATCTCAATCTCCCAAATTTCCACTGAACAACACTTTCTTCTTCTGGAAAGGCATAATTAAAATAGGGAAACAACATTTTAGGACTATCATTTCACAACAACTAAAAGAAGAGGTCAGAAAAGACATGGCAGTAATACAGCTGGGAGACAGGGCAACAAATGTAAAGCAGGATTTCAGAAAAATGGGAAGAAAAACTTAAAGGCGCTTTTCTGTTTCTTTCAAGTATTTGAAAAGAGTAATTTAATTGTCTACTTTGAAGACTGAGCTTATCCTTCCAAGCAGCTATTGTGTTTGGATTATATTAGAAATCTTCCTGAAGTCATGGCTTTATTTCAAAGATCTGTGCTTAAGATAACGTATATACAAAATGCTACACTACTGCAAATCAACAGGTAAGAAATGTTAACAATCCATTTAACTAACACTATTGATACACCTTATGATAATACACATTTTATGTGTTTATAAAAACAACCCTATGAGAAATAACTAATGCCTACAACTTGCACAAAATTAACTGATCTCCAAAGAGAGCAACATTACAGTAAAAGGTACTGTAAATTCATACAGTAAATTAATTACTTCACACAAGCATTTCTAGAGTTTGTCTACACAGGATGTTTCCTGCAGAACCACAGCAGCTCTGCACCGCCTCTCATGTACATAGCTTCCAGCTACTTCAGTGCAGCAGGGATCTCCGTCTAATATAACCTAGCCTGCACAGGGCTTGTTAGCTCAGGTTCAGTGATGAATTAACCACAGACACCTGGCTACCAACCAGCTCAAAGCACAAGCCAAATTTGCAACACAGCATTTAGACACAACTGAGAGTGTGTCATAATGAAATTGCTTACTCACCTTATCCTCCTCACTTACTTCTTCCAGTGGAATAAACTACTCACCCAGATTGCTACATGAAAAGCACTCATGTGGAAGATCAAGGGTCTTGTTTATTCACACCCAAGCTTACTGAACTCCAGCTTTTCCAGGTAGAAAAATTTATTCTTAATAAGGTCAAAATCAAAGTGAACAACCTTTGCTGACAGCAAAGCCAATGGCACCCACCAATATTGACAGTATTTCATGCAACGAATCTCCGATCCTTATAAACAAAAGATGCTTGCTAACAGCTCCAGGAGGTACATTAATAGCAAGTATCTCACTGATAAATCTTCTGGATCCCTACTTAGGACTGCACTGTTTGCTCATGCATGCTGGAAACAAAACCTAAAAGCCAGGCAGCGTACCAAAGCCAACGCAGCCCAACAGCTACACTGGAAGCTTAGATCTGTCTAACGCTGTGCTTCACGCATAGGGCAATAGCGCATCCATTGCACATACACCACAGAACAATCATAGTCTGAGCCTGTACCATAAAATCTGGCACAGTCATCTCAAAATATATTTTTATTATTTAATAGGTAAAAAAAGAACACCTGTTTTTTAGGAATTGGCTACTAGAAAGTAAGAAACAACAGTGGCAATAAAAAAATTATCAAAGGCTTGTAGTGCCACCTCCTATAAAAATATGGAGATGTGAATTTATTAATAGCAATATTAACTAGCAGACCTAAGTCTACTTGGTTTTCGTGCTATCGATGAGTTGCAAATTTTAGGGAAACCCCTGAGACAATTCAAACACCTTTAAAAGCTTATGGAGGTAGGAGCAAGAAGTCCATGTTTACACCTAATCAGGTATCAGAAAACCTGCTCAGAGGCAAGTGGATGCAAATACCCCAAATGCAAGGCAAAAAGTGTCCATCAGAACTTTCACCTTCCCAGATGCCAATCAGCGGCAAGACATAAACCCATGGGAAATCAGACTTCACCAGTTCCAGTACTCATGGAAATACCTGATTTCTATAAATGGTAACATTTTCCACAAACATCTCCTGCAAGCTTCTGTAGCACACCAAGCTCAGTACCCTGCAAGGCATCTCCCTGCCCTGCCCTGGACATTCACGTGCAAGCTGCTTAAATGTTTTCCCTTCCAAATGTTATTTTCTTTAAAAATACGTTAAATATTTCCTCTAAAAATCCACAGCTAGTCCTATTTATGTGACTACTTGCTGGGTGGAACAAAGTTAGATGCTAAGCTGGAAATACCATAACAGCTGAGTATTTTAACTGGCAACACCCTTGTAATGGCATGCCTCTGTGTCATATCAGCTCCACAACCTCACAAATCTGACATCTCTCAGCTTGAAAAATTAATTTAGCAGGTTTCTCAGAATTTCACATGCACATGCTCACACATTCTTGCATTAAAAATACCCAAGAGCATTGTATGAAGTGTATACTCACAAGCTTGACACTTGTCAGTAATAATCTCAGCAGCCAACTGAGGCAGCTTAATACACCATCCCTCCAAAACTAGATAAAACTTTTGTGCCACACCATAATACAATTTCTATTACAGTAATTTTTCTGTAAAACAAAAAATATATGACTTCCACTTTGAGTTTAACACTGGAATTTTATCTCTTTCTAGTTAAAAATCAACAGCTTTATTACCCGTGCTGTTCATTGATACAGGTGTGCATTATTTATAGATTAGTAATGTTATACAAGGAACTTATGCTAAATCAACATAAACTGTGTAACAAAGATGCTGCAATTCCCTGTGCACTTAACAGTGCTAGGCTTGGGGGACTTTTTTTCTTCAAATTTGAAAGCAAACGTATAGCAACATGTATAAAGGCTATGCTACTTTTTCCTTACCACAGGCACTAGATGCACTAACAAAAGGTAGGTTCGTTCCCAATTTTAGTATTTCCTTGTAGTTTGTTTCTGCATTTTTTTATCTTGAATTCATTTTGTTTCATTTTATAAATGCAACAAGGGGGTGGGAAACGGGGAGAACTGAGGTAATGCTGAATTCAATAAACCATTAGATACCAACGTCTTGATTAAAAAATATTTCTCCTGATTAAAAGTGACCCAGCCATGAGAATCAAAGAAAAAGAAGTCTGGAGATGTGCCAATTCATACAATAACTATGTTTATTTGTCCTAATAAATATTTAAGAAACATGGCTTGTGGTATTTGATATAACTGAGCCCATGGTTAAAAGACCTCTCTCCATGACATAAGCAAATACAGTCTATCCTCTTTATTTGTCTGACTTCTCTTCAGCATTCAAGGCTAATCTACTTTTAGGTCAGGAAAAAGACTGTGGTCTATCATTTTAAACAAACCATTGTAGTAAAACGTGAACAGGAAATTCCTAACTACACTGTTCAAAAAACAATGATTAGAAAAACAACACTGGCTCATGAGGTACAAGCAGCCTAGGAACTGCCACAGCAGAGTCTGCATGGAAAATTGGGAAATATAAAAATAAAACACACAGTCACCATGTTCATTTTTATTCCCCCACTCTACTCACCCCATCCCCAACTCAGTCCTCCCCACCAGGGCCAGGGTCTTTTGGACCTTGCCAAGGGAGAAACTTTCTGATCTGAAGGGGGAGGGGTGCAGTATATACAGCTCCGTCTGATACCTTGGAAATATCCGGCCTGCGGGAGTTAGTGCAGGCATGCCATTCATTCCACAACGTATAAATGCCCTCTTTAGAGCCTCATCTAAGCAGCAGTTTCATTTGGATTTTGAGGCACAGGTCTGCCTTGTTTTTCAATAAGCTGCAAGCTATTTTTATTATTAAGGAAAAAAAAAATCCGACCAACCCAACATTTTAAAAGCATGCCTGCTACCATACAGAGAGTATATAAAATGAGTAAAATGTGGACTCGAGGAAAATCTCTTACACTAGCATTCTACTCATAGCAGATTTCCCAATCCTAAAAAAACAAACAAACCACCAAAAACTAACCCCCCAGAACCCCACTAAAACTCATTTATTTTAAATTCTATCAGATGTAGTACCTTAAAATAAAACGTTCAGAAATTCCTTAACCAAAATGCTCTGACAACTATTTGGAAATTATTCTTTTAATAGTCCAGACATCTGAGCATGTTCACTAATGAGGAGGAACAACCCCGATGTACTCCTAATTTGAGACAGAAATCACAGTAAAGGGAAACTATTTCACTTTAAATGCAATGTACTAATATTACACTTTTTTTCTTTACAGAAAACATATCCTTAGAGTATCTGGATACATGGATTAGTATTAAAATCTTCATTCACTTTGGAAAATAAGCTTCAGAGCACATACATAAAAATCTAAAAGGCCACAGACAGAGAAATGAACATACAACCTTGAAAGACTTGCATTTTAAAGAACACTATTCATGGACTGGAGGGTGGGGAAAAAAATTCCACAGCCAGGACATTAGTTTTGGGGTGTTCCTAATGGAACCAGAGTTCTGAACACTGGTTAATTTATTTTTTAGAGAGGACAGAAAAGTCCTTTATAAATGTCCCCCAGACTCTAAATGTAAGGAAAATAAAAGAAACTTACAGCTATGATTAACGTAAAAAATAAACATGATTTTCTTTATCAACTGACTTCAGAAAAAATAAAACAAGCATGTGAAGAACTGTAGGCAAACAGTCAATCATATGTGCAAACCTTCAAAACCCCAGATGTTCAGATGACACATAATTACACAATTTATTACAGTAAGTTTTAACAATAAAATGATGCAGCTGCATTTTAAAACAAAACATCTTAAAAATTTCTGAACCCCTGACATGTAAGGTGTTAGAAGAAGAAAAAAGACCCAACAACAAAACAAACAAACAAAAACAGCATTATCCGTATCCTTTTTCAGATACTACATCCAAAAGAATCAGCTAATGGCCAAAAAGTTTCATACAAGTGAGAAATGAGGAAAAGGGAAATAAGCTTGAACTCAAGGATCCAAATCAAGTCCTAGTCAATAATAATGAAAATGTATTACCACTTTAGAGTTGTTTGGCAGATATCGTGAAACAGAACAGAGACACAGCTCACCCTTAGCAGGCAGATACCCAGAGAACAAGATCAGCTACATCATCACTGTGACTGAGCAAAAGCTTTGAACACGCACGGACAGATCTACAAGATTACTTCCATAAGTAATTTACCTAATATGATATTACAGCAGACTGGTACAAGAGCTCACTCTGTACCGGAAACAAGCTCTACATACAAGGAACTTGATATTACTTCAGTGGATGGGAGTTTACAAATATGGACTGTTTTCAATTGCCACTGTAGCTTTACCTAGTCTGTCAGATTTCCAGAACAGTGACAAAATTTATGAATACTTGTTTAAAAAACAAACAAGCAAACAAAATCCAAAAAAAAAAAAAAACCAACACACCAAAAAAAACCAACAAAAAAACCCAAAAAAAAAACCCCATAACATATCTTCATCAATACGAACCACCTAGTGTTTTGCTTTTATTAAGTCATGGAAGGACATTCTATAACCTGGCTGAGCATGAAAACCAGTTTACATCTAAGTTTAATGAAATGTTCAAGTTGCTCTTTAAAATACCCTTCTGTGAAAACTTAAGACTTCTTTTTCTAAGCACATGACACACTCCTAGAAAAGAAAAAGTCGGGATATCAAACTTTGTGCCAGAGTTCCCACAATCTCTTTCTGAAAATGTATTAAAAATTAAAGTAGTTGATAATTCTCTAAGACACCCTTGAATTCTAGACACCGTAAGTACAGACTCGGTACAAACAATCTTGAGTAACATTTAGAACTAATGATATGAAATGCTACAGTGCTAGTACACAAAAAACTAATTATGGATCAGCACACCTTCCACAAATTATTTCCCACAAGCATTTCTCACCTCCAACTTTCTAGACTGTAAAGCTGGAATAATGTTTACCTACAGAAGCACTGAGGCTACAGCTGTAAGAAATACTGCAGATAGTAAGTCACTTGAAATTTCAGATGGTTAAATGACATTTTACAAAACATTAATGTATTCTTTACTACATTTGTGTTTGTGTTTCATGGTCTAAAAGGGCTTTTGCTCTGAAAGCCACCTATCACATTTAAGTTAAGAAATTTATAATACTTCTCTAAAACTTCATATAAGCACATATGGACAACTACTAAAAAAAAACAACCAGGAATTTGCAAAGCAGCTTATTTTACAATAAGAAAATAACTTCTGGGCTTGGAAATACAGTGTCCTCATCCCACAGTCAATCAGAATCTGAAAGTCAGCATGATGATACATATCTTTACATTTTATGCCGAAAGCAGGCTAAAGGGAAAGATTCGTTTGAAAGCAAGAATTAAGAGGTTTATTTCACAATTTCTTGGAAAAAAAAATATTGTAGCTATACCCTATTAAAAACCAAAAACAACCCCCACAAAATAACAAAAAAAAATCTCAATTTACCAGTTTAACACTGCTTAAGACCAGTATGCAGAGTTTAGCAGTTAATTTTTTTCCCTCAACACCATCATCTTCTTCCTGAATAGAAAGCACTTAACTAACACACTTCAAGAACTGTAATGACACTTCACAATGCACAACAATTCAAAGGGACTTAGCTGAAATGGCTGTTCACTAAGATCAAAGAAAATCTTTCTTAAATTCAGTGCATTACATGGCTTTAGGAGAAATCAAGAAGTTTAGATGCATCAGTACACAAGGCTCTCAAAAAGTGCAGAGAACTATTAAAACACAACGCAAAAGGAAGGATCAGGCCACACCCTCTGACCTCTTGCTTTGTCTCTGTGCACATTGCTAAGGCAAAAAGCTTAAGATAGCAGTTATTTCTTAGACTTCTAAATAAGTACACTGAAGCTACTTTTGATTGATACAGGTAACTAAAGGGTTTCTTCTTTCTTAAGTCCTAGATGTAAATTAATATATTAAGATCCTGGACCATGTATGCATTAAGCTGCAGTTTCCAAGGGTTGAGAACTGTGTGAAATCTGAAAGTTTTCACAACGGATTTTCCTCTTGATGACATGAGATTTCCTCCCAAAGTTCCCCTAGAGCCAACACAAATTTACAGTTAACCAGTCCAGATGCAAAATACAGCTGATGAAAAAATACCTGACCATTTTTAATTAAAAACCTTTTACTTCTCTTCTGGGGAAAGAAATTTTTTTAAGCCTCTGTGAAACATGAAGAGTTAGTAAGAACAATGTCTTTTGCCATGCAGATAAAAGAGAAGCTCAAATCAAACTGTGATTAAGGAGGCCTCAATGGATTATCAAAGTACTTCTAAAAGAAGAATCCATTGTATGAAGCACTATCAAATGAAGAAACTGGAAGCTCACACATGTAGGTCTGATTATGGAAGGACTGGATTTGATTACTCGAGAGGAGTCTCGGGACATGGGAGAAACTACACCATCATTTCAGAGGAGAGCATTTTTAAGCATCTTTCTGCAAGCTGGTACTAGCAAATGTTTTTCTATTCTATAAATCAATCTGCTCAGCTGAGCAGCTACATTAAACACAAAAGTAGAATTCAAATACCTATGCAGAGTCTTAAGCACATGGTGCCTATTTATCACAAATCTCAATACACTCATAACCACAAGAGCACTGCTAGGTTTTTCCTTGAATAAACTATGAGCCGGCAAAAAAGCCAAGATAAGACATCTCAAACCAACACAAAGTAACATACACTTTTTCTTCTCAAACACCATCACTCAGGACACAAATACAGCTGGAAATAAGCATACGAACAGGCAGTATGAATATACATGCTCTGTGACAATTCTGACAAACTGTTGCATTTCCAGTCTCTACATGCATTTCCAATTATTTTATTATTATTATACAAATGAGAGGTCAGTTATACTTTCTCTAGATCATAACTGTAATCATCAGTTTAATGAGTTAGTCCTAACACTGTAATTGCTGACTATTTAGATACTACTAAAATTGATCTATGATCCAACAGCCATGATGGTCATTAAATCAATTTCAATAGGATTCTACAGTTCACTTTTTATGAAGTTTGGGTTTCAGGGATTTTTATCTATGTGCCATATCACATCTTTAATACTATGAGTCTTAGTCTTATCCAAAAGATGTCACCTGGAAAAAGCAGAAGACAGTCAAGTGTTTAAGCAGTAACTTCCAAACACATGCAGTATTTTCTTCACCTCCTAATTATCCCTATATTGAAAAAAAAAAATCCCAACCACCACAGTGATAGTTTACTTTTTATTCTGAAATTCTTTTAAGCATGCATGGAATTGCTGTTCAAATCAAGTAACTTTAGACTGGATCCTCCTCTGAGAAGTGTGTCACTATTTGTTTATGTTATAGAATTAAAACAACTATGCAGTACATCAGCTGCTTTTCCAAACATGAATAAGTCACTTTCTAAGAACAAGCTGTGTATTAAGGTTTTTTAAAAGTCTTATTTTTAGCTGTTTAAACTGTAATCCAAGATTAAATAAATTCATTTTGAAATATTATGCATTTTCAGCTTTGATTCCAAACTCTGCATTTTGCCATAAAGAATCCTAATCACTGTGTGGGTAAAAAGAGTTTCAGCCTAAGTACAATATAAATCAAAATAGTTTCAACAAGATTCTCCATAGATATTTCATCTTAAAAATAACTCTTTCAGAAAGCTATGAAAGATAACCTTTGATTCACCGCTGCTGATTCAAGGATGTTAATATTACTGTACTTTATTTTTGTCCCATTGCCAGTTAGATACGCTGAAAGAGAAAAGTCTTTGAAAACAAAAAAAAACCCAGTTGCTTCAGTTTCAATATTCCCTAATTCAGCCCTTGATGGCAATCAGCTCATTCAGCCAAAAGAGCTAACAGTACAGCACAGAACTGCCTCCATCCTGCAAAACACAGGGAGACCACCAAGTTCATCACTGGAAGCAAGAGCCTTTCCTACTCCAGCAAATACACAAAAAGGCAGAGAAATAAACTAAATACTTCAGCTTGTCTGATCATGCAACATATACCTAGAGCAAGCCTCACCAGGAGGCTGGCTGTATTAAATGGCTGACTCAAATGACTGAATGAGCCACTAGAAGTGACAGATCAAGGCTCACCATGCTTTTAGCACACCCTAATTGTACCAAGTCCAAATTAATTTTCCTAACTGAAACAGAAGAAGAAATGATCAAGTCCCTTCTAGCACGACAAAACAAAGCTTACATCTCCATGCCCTCGCCATTAGTTAAGAACCAAGGGATTTATTTCCATGAAATAGGCTTAGGATTGGTAGCAAGGAAAAAAAATACATCAGAATCCCTGCTCCTCTCCATAAGCAGAGACAAAAATCTTGATCATCCAATTCAAATATTACAGCCTTCTCCTCTACCACCTGGCAATTTCAACCTTGACCCATTCACATCTCTAGAAGACTTCACAGTCCCACTGCCACAATCTTTTAATGAGTTGTAGCTCCAAACACTGGTGACAAAGCCACCTTCGAAGTCCCCCCAGTAGCTGCTTTGTGTTTTTTTGTTATTACCGTGACATGTCTTTTCACATTCCACCCTTCCCCAGTTACACGCTACTGATTCTACACCCAACTGAGATCCTGCTTGGAAGTGCGCCACTGTCAAGATCTTCCTCACATCTGGCTTATACTCAGTTTCCTCTCACACACACACCTCTAAGGTACCACACTGCTGATACTTTCCCCAGTCTGGTCCCATATTCAGTTTCCTCATGCACCAACTTCATTCCCTTCCAGCGATTGCAATGCACACTACCGACTACCAAATATTTCGTGAGTGTTTCCAAGCTGCTGCTGATGCCCCAAATTCAGCAGCCAAATTGGTTCCTGCTGCTTGTAGCCCTCTCACTTCTTAACAGCAACTTCAGTGCTGCTACTCATCAGAAAAACTGAAACCTATTTAATTGACTTCTGTTGACTTTTATACATCCATCTGATGTCTGAGAAGTGAATCCTTCCTTTTTTAACATAACTTGAAGGTTGTTTAGAGATGTGTTTTACTATGGGGGCATTTTAAAAATCAGTAGTCAAGACTGCCATTCACAAAGAGGATTTGCTCAAGTTTCTAAACCAACTCACCGCTTTTGCCTCATCCAGTTCCTTACTGAATTAAACTTAATTGACATAAGCTACTTAAATACCCATCTGCCCTAAAGGTTAAGTCAGCTTAGGGAACTAAACCGGCTGACAACTACCCTTCCCAAAAGCAGAGAAATAAAATACTGCATAGGAGTCATTTTGCCAATTTGTCTTACTGTAAGGTCAAGTAAGCACTGGTACCACTGCAAAAGAAGGAGGAGACCATGCCGCTGGTGGGGAGGACACTTCTACTTTTGGCAGCAACTAACCAGTAGCTCAAGGGTGCTATATTGTGAAACCTAGCTGAGTGTACAGGATGCTCTGACAGAGCAGGCAGAGAGGTAGGAAAAGCACCTAGAGCATGTTTTCTTTAGCTAGCTTCTTTCAACCAGGAACAAGTTGAAGATTACTTAAAAGCTGCAATACTGGCTGGCTTTCCTGGTGAATGCGAACTGTCACATCTGCAGCAGATAAGATATTCAGGAAGTTCTATTTATAAGTGTAGGCAGAAAAAGTATTAGTTTTACTTTGTTTCACCAAAAGATCAACTGAATACTTCTGTCTGGCATCACATACAACTTTACAAAGCTCCACCTTCCAGAAAAAACACAAAATTATAAATGAACATTACATTTAACGGGTACTTCTGTGAAGCTTGTTAACAGGACTTTGCTGTAGATAAGTTTCTAATTTATTTTTACTGCCTACAAGTAATTTGTTCTTATGTTTGCACAGTGCTGTTACTGTATTTACATTCACTAAAAGCACTAAGTTATCTAACTAAACTTATCACTAGAATCCAAGCCTAAATAGGAGTTTTTTCTCCAGATAGTAAAACTCAAACCCCAGCCCTAGTCTTGTGACATTTCAAATCTTGCATTCTCATATGTGCAGATTATAGATCCTGAAAAGCAGACACTTCCCACACACACACACACACACACACCCCCTTTGGAATATAGATTAATACAAATACCCAATTTTCTTTTAACAATACTTGGTGCTGCTTAATGACAACAAATACAACCATTATGCCTATACTGACTCGGATATAAGTTGATTTATACATGTAAGAAACAGGAAAGTACCTTCACCGACAGCTTTGAGCACTGTGAACACAGATCAGTTTCTCAGTTGGTAAGACCCAACTCATACATGAGGCAGCCAAGAGAACCCTTCAAGCAAAAGCCCTGAGAACATCTGCCACTGCACTGCTATAACACTCGAAGACACAAGTGCTAATTTAAACCTTTCCAGCATTTCCTTCCACACAAATACAGTAAGGCAGGTGTCTGCATTTCTTATCTAATTCCTGAAAATACTTCCATTTAGAGGTAAAAACTACACACACACAAGCCTCCTTCACCCTTAACAAACAGTATGCAGCTTAACAGCAGTTTTTGGTAATGAAGTTATCATGCCTCAATAGCTGTTTCGATCTTTAGCATACATGCACTATGTCTTGCAGCTTTTTTTAATCTAAGCTAGATTTTCAAAGTATGCGTTTTTTAACCAGGAAAGACCAATTAAATATATCATAATTCACTACTATTGTACTATAGGAAAAAAACCTTTCACCTTTAGGAAGAAAGAGCAGATGTCTCCCACCTCTGCCTTCTGAGACACTGAAAAAATACTAGAAATATTTTTAATCCTCAACTATTAGATACATAGCACTCATTTTTGACAATGTTTAACAGCAAGAAAACAGGAATGCTCACTTCCTACAGGCATTGCTTTTTCCCAAGCAATATATATCTGACACTGAATTAAAAGCTACTTTTTAAAAAACATTTCAATCAGAGAGCTAGAGTCAAGGGGAGGAGGGGTGCAATAATTATTTACCATTTAAGAATTATTTACCATTCACTTGTAATCAGAATCTATCAATCAAATGAAAGAATAAGCTTGAAAAACATGCCCAATTCCAGCTAACATTAATTCTAGGAAGTTTGCACCTACATTCATTTTTAATCACAAACATTTTAATGGGATTTACTCACAATAAGTTAAATATCTGCCTGTTTGAAGATAACTGGCCGGGATGAAAAAAAAAAAAAACAAAACAACAAACCAGAAATGCATTTCCCTCCTGAAAGGCAGAGAAGTAGATTTATCATGACATACATACATGTGAAACTCTCAAAACAAATGTCAGCTACAGCATGCCTTTAAAAATACTACTGAATTATTCTGATCAAGAACTAAAGTACAAATATGTGCAGATTGCCCAAGGGGGCTCAGCGCACCACAGCCCTTTCTCAATACCATGTGCTGCAGCAAGTATTCCCAGTCACATGCCAGGAAAGCAGTTGCACGGCTGCATAGTTTTCCCATCCACACTGCGTCTTGCAGCCAGGCTTGACATTTGAACTGAAAATTCAAAACATCTGGATTTAAAGTACTACTTTATGTGTAATAATTTTAACATAAAGTTTATCAAGTCCACTGTATTCACTGCTAACCTGAGGTAATCAAATGATGCAACTGCAGTGACCCAGATGCCTCAAGTCACGGAGATAATGTGGATCTTCCTCCTTGCTGTGTTAAGAGAAACAACCAGAGAGAAAGGCCCTCCACTTTCTAATGAAAGAATGGCTGCTCTGCCAATCCTTAGAAGATATATTTAGCTATATATATTATATATAGGTCAAGTAATATATCATGCAATGCAGGCAGTAAAAATAGAAGGTCATAGACAATGGAACTCCAAGCAATAGCTGAGTTGTATCAGGCAAAAAAAAATTTGAACTACATAATTTCATCTAGAGAACTAAAGGAGTGGAAGAACTACTCTGACATTTAATATCTTTTACTATTAAAAACATATCATATTTCTGCTTTCAACTTCTGACTATCAGATACTATTACATATCTACTAAACAAAAAGCTCTAAGTCTCCGGTATCATCTCTTTTCATGATCAAACCACTTCCAAAACACCTCTTCAACTGAATAAATTCAGCTCTTTTGCTCTCATGGGAGAGCATATCTTCCAGATCCATACTCATTCAATTATTTTTTTCTTTACATTCATCTCTATCTCTTGTAAGCTTGGCACTGACAGCCTAGAGACCCAATCTATAAAATCATGACCAAATTAGTGGAGTTCTGCTTCCCTTTAAACATTTTCAAAGCATCACTTCCAAGAATAGATTTGTGACCTATAGGTTACATTTTATGCCTTACATTAACAGTCTGCACCACATGATGTAAATCTGTCCAGTCATTGTAATGTTTTCAGAGGGGATATTAAAAGAACGATCAACAATCACTTTGTTTCGTTTCCATTCCAAACAGCATTAGTTCAAAACAAAATTATTAGTCGATAATCAAAACACAGCAAAAAGGAAGTAGACATGAAAAGCCTGAAAACACATACGAACTTGATGCAAACTTTCAAAAATGGCAGGGGTACTAACTACCCTGTTGCCTTCGTCTTTTTCATGCTTTGCAATAGCAGTATTTAAATTCTAATACCAACTGACACTAATTGCAACTCTCAATGCAGGGGTTTAAGCCAGGTCCAGAAAAATGCTGCTTGTGAAAAATCTTTTTCTGATTGTCTCTGGGTTGCTGACCAATATCAAATGGACAGACACATTCCTATATGCTAAGGAGATAATTTTCTTGCATGGATAAAGTGGTCACTGCGTTTCTAACCATATCATGCACTGGTGTGCCAGAAGATCCTGTGCCTCACTAGAGAGGCACATACTCCAATTTGGGCAAAAAAAATTAGAACTGATTCTTACCAGTTCACAGCCCTCTGATCTGGGCTCAGAGTTGCTCCTCTCCATGTATCAAATAAGGCAAGGAAATATATGAAAAAGTAGCTCTTGACTAAAAAAGTAGTTAATTGATAAAGTCTGGAATTTTCTAGCTTTGAATATCTGACATGAATATTCTCTCAATTTAAGTTTCTTACTTGCAACCTTCTATTCCTTTATAAAACCAAACTGAGAAAATAGAAATTACATTGTGCAACATTACACACACCAGCATTTGGGTTTGAATATCTCGCTTTGCCCCCTGCCATAACAGAGGAAACAAGAGTAGTAATAAACTTTGTCCTACCCGACAGAGAAAAGAGGCAAACTGGGTAATAGAGACATTTTTCAAACACAAATAAACGATGAGAGTAAGGGGTCCTGAAATTGCTCATCAAGAAGCAGACAGCATTTTTGGACCTTTTTGGCCATTACTCACTTGAGCATTTCTATTCTGCACCCTAATAACATAAATACCTGCCTCATGACTTTCCCAAGCTGACTCTTTGTTTCAAGGCCATTAGCCTTTCCTGCTTATTTTCATTCTCTGCAATTCTGATTTTTTTCATCAATCTTCATCAATTTCATTCATTTTTTTCATCAATCCAGCACATCTTACACTTCCTGATCCCCATCATTACATTTCACATATAGCTCTTGTAATTCACCTTCCACTCATCTTCCTTTCTTCACCTAGACTTTGCATGCTGCCCTACATGCATATTTTCCAACACTGAAGATTCCTCATCTAAACTCAGTGCTCCTTCTTTTCCCTCAGGGTTCCATGTACAGCCAAGAAAGGAGCTGACATCCTCACACCCTGAACCCTCACCAGACCAGTTTCTTCTTACCTGTTTTTCCCTGCCCTACTGGTTTTCAGTCCAGTTTCCCTACTTTTTTTCTTCCCAGGCTTTAGGTACCATCCTCCTTCTCCCTACCCCCAACTCCTGACTGCTTTGCTTTCCATAATCTAACAAAGATTTCCACACAGCCCCTTACGTCCCAGCCAACTCCAAGGCCAACCCCGCTTGTTACCATTCTGTTTGTTCCAACCCACTTCCTCAACAAGGCCAGAGTTTTCTTCCTGTGCACAAATAAAGCACCTTTTAGGTCTTGGAATTAAGATGCTGATGGGGACACAGGACAGAAAACCTCTCAGATTACAATTAATGTACCAGCAGCCCAGTTTGCAGGAAGTTCCTGTAAAAGCATATGCTAAAATTTAAGTCTTTACCTAGCTCATACCAATTTTTCATATCCTCCCAAACTGGCCCAAACGTATGATTTCTCCATGCAGAAACACTCCTACACTTCAGAAGTTTAAAATCCTCATTTCAAAGCAAGATGATTCAGACTTTCAAACAAGGCAATCCACATTAGGAAGCTGAAGAAAACACTCCCTCTCCCCTAGAGTTGCTCCAAAAAACCAACACTGTATTTTAGCTGAAGTTTCCACATACAACAAATCTAACAAGACTCACCAGTTGAGAAAGCTTTTGCCAAATACCAAGTTTCGGCTAGGCTCTAATCACTTGAAAACAGAGTCTTGTAGCAAACAGCCACAGTAATAAAATCCTTGGTGCCATAAGGATCATCAGTATCAACCACAAACATCATCAGTCTTTTATAAGACCATTTACAACACCCAGTTATTGACCAGAATCTCAGTATAGCAAGTATTCTGCAAACACAAGATAAAAAAACTTAGTCTGCTGCTTTAAGATTTTACAATTAAGATAAAAGACAACTTCTAAGAGATGAAAACATGCAGTGAATGGCTCCATTTTGAGATTTACAGGATCTGCTAGACACACAATCTATTCATTACACATAATCCACACAGATCAACACAGTATCTTCCCCAACCTAACCACTGATTTGATACCAAAGAGGTTTCTCAAATCTGCCAATTTTATCACACATCTGCTATTCTCCCTCTTTTTTTCTTCATTTATTCCACTTTTTTTATATCAAAATTCATAAAATATGTACTTCTGAGTCCTTTAGGCCCTCTCTCTCTGTATTATTTTGATTTACCTTCCCTGCCCTCATTACCTTCTCTTTTCCGAACTCCAAAATCCTTTACGGAGCAGATCTCTCCTTTCTCAACTTCTCAAATTAATATTTCCTTCTCTTCTTGGCTTCAACTGGAAAAACGGGGGGGGGAAGCAGGAGATTTTTGTTTTGTTTTTTAATCAAATAACTGCTTCAGATTAAATTCACTAACCAAACTATACAAAAGGCTGAGAATTCTCAAGGGGAAATGCTGAACTAAGGGCCAGCCACAGGGAAAGATGAGCCTGTGAGGATGCCTATGAGACTACTGCCCACAGGAAAGCTTTAAGGTACTGAATCTCAGAGCCTTGATGAGGTGCAGCATGGCCTAAGGTCCCATAGTTTTGTCCAGTTCTTCCTGGATAGAAACAAGACCACACAAACGGGGGGCTGATCTCTGTCACCCTACACCAAACTCAAAATGCTGAGCTACGTATCATAAAAGTAGATTATTCTGCCCTCCACTTTTTCAACTTCTTTTTTTGGGGGGTTGGGGGGAAATCTTCAGTATCATTTCCTGCTGCTCTGATCTTCCTTTCCCAAACTTCGTCAGAACACAACTAACCTGATCCTTTCCTACTCTGCTGCTGCCCATGGGGACACAAATATTTGGAATGAAAGCCAAAAAGGGCTGGTTACTTTCTACTATGCAGAAGAACACAGGCATCCTTGACCTTTTTCAAGGCCAGGCTGGACAGGGATTTGAGCAACGTGGTCTGGTGGCATAGCAGGTAGGTTGGGTCCATTTCAATCCTAACCATTCTATGATTCTCTCTCACTGAAGTAACATCACCAGCCTGTTCTCAACCCAAGATTAACTTTGCAATCATATAACCAGCTCCTGCTACTTGAACTTTGCAGAAACTATTGATAGTTCTCATGAAAACACAATTTTCTATCTGCCTCAATGTAAACATCTCAATCTCCTCTCTATAGCCTGTTCTTACCCAATGTGAAAAAATAAATCAAACTTTAAACATTGGTGTGAAATATTTAAACAAATTTTCAAGCATTGTGGGGCATGTCAATTATTTCTTCAAAGCATGAGGTCATTATTTTATTAATACTATTGAAGTTGAATGGAAACGAGCTTTAAACACTGTAGTAAATGGCTGCCTTTTTCTTTATTGTCTGTATACAAGATATTTCAGAACACAAAACCACATAACCTCTGAAATGTAATGGAAAGCATGACATGTAGAAAAGCTACAGAAAAAGTTATGTCATCGGTTTACCTTTAGAACAGCACAAGTAAACTAACAACACTGCTACACATTTTAATGTAGAAAAATGTGCTACCTAAAACACATTAACAAATATTTAATGCACCAGCAAAAGAACATGTGCATGCATAAGTCTAAATAATGAGACAAAGAATCTTGATCTGGTAGGTAAATATTTAGACCATTTAAACAGTTATGTACCATTGTGCAAGATGACAGGAATCTCTCAAATTACTACTCTTTAACCCAGACTGTGCTTAAATGCTTCTGTGGCCTTCTTAACATTCCAGGCATACTTTTGGCAAGGTAGCTCTGGCTGAGGTTCAAACTGTCCTTGTCCAACTTTCACTTACTATAAAAACATTGTTTAATATAGAAAAGCATACACAGAGACATATGTTTCTTATTTCGCAGACACCTAGAATACTGACACTTGTGTTCACTAACCCCGCGTGGAAATTTTTATGCGAACGCTTCCAAGCGAAGTTGTATTTATCGGGTAGCAGCCGCTACAGACAGCCCATGCTTCCACCACTTTTAAGCTAGGACGCTTGAATATTGGCTGTAACTCAATTCTACTGAAAAATATGAAACCTGCCCAAATTTTTTCACACTAATTAAAATGAAAAGGCCTAACTCAAGCTCACCACACACCGCCAGGCCCGAGAGATGTGAAAATGCTATCCCAAAACAGCACAGCAGACGGCTAATTTGCAACAGACCACATATTTGTCAAATTAACTGCAGGAATTTACCGGCTTGCTTACCTCCACGCAGCGTTATCTTTTATGAGGAGGTAATCTACCAAATTACTTCAGCATGCCTCCAGCCTGCTGCTGCCAATTAGTTCAGCACGGCTAATAAATCAGGATGCCCAAGACACTGGATTACAGTGGAGCTAGTCCAATATTTGAGGACTATGAACAGAAGCAGTATGGTCCTGTCTCCCCCTCCCCACAGAGAGACAGAGCTTGGTCTGAGCACCCACCATGGGCAAAAAGTGCCGTAATTCCCTTATTTTCTTGCTGTGATCTAACATTAACGCTACCGGCAAACCCGACCGCAACTGGGGCAGGAGTTCTACACCTCAGGTCTCCACACGCACGGACCGAGGACACCCAATGTGACAGGGTCTCGTACCTCTCCCTCCCCGCCATCCCGGCCCGGCTTCCCGCTCCGGACGCGGGGAGGTGAGGCGGAGCGCCCCGCCGCCCACACCCTCCCTTGCGGCCACGGATGGGGAAAGGAAAATGTCGCCGATGGGCCCGGCCCCGCCGCACAAGGGGAGAGGGCGCGCAGAGAAAGAGACGGGGAGGCCTCGAAAAGGCCTCTCCTCGCGCCTTCTCCGGCAGCGGGGCCGGCGGCATGAACGGGGCTCGGGCCCTCCTTCCCTCGCGATCTCCCTCGTCCCCCGGCGGCTCCCGCCCCTTACCTGTCGCGGGGGTCGATCCACGAGGTCTGCCGGGTGTTATGGTCAATGTAAAAGACTCGCCCGTCGAAGTCCCTCGCTTCCTCCCAGCCGGCGGGCAGCGGCAGCTCCGAGCTTTCCCGGCCCCGCTGCCCGCCCGCCGGGGGCCCGCCGCCCTGTCCCGCCGCCACTTGCTGCTGCTGCCGCCGCCGCCGCCCGCCGCTCAACCACGGCATGGCCGCTCCGCCACCGGGCCGCCACCGCCGCCTCCCAGCTCCGGCCGAAACCCGTTCTCCGCCCGCCGCCGCCGGGGCAGCTCCCGTCCCGCCCGGGCCGCGGCCGCCCGCCGCCTCCTCCTCCTCTTCCTCCTCCAGCACTAACAGACGGCCCCGCAGGGAGCGGGACTCGGGCGGCTCCGGCTGCTCCGCACCCGGCTCATCCTCCCTCACTCCAGCCCCGCTCCGCGCCGGGACCAGCCCCGCCGCGCTCCCTAACCCCGCCCGAGACCTGCCCCGTGCTGCCGCGGCTCCCAGCCCACGAGCTCGGCCCGCCGGCCTTAACGCCCCAGCCCCGCCGTCGCCTCCCGCCCGGCGCCGGCCACGGCTATCTTCCCTCCCTCCCTTCGCCACGGCCCGGCCCCGGCCCCCGCCTCCGCCTCCACCCCTCCCGGTTGTTCCCACGCCGCGGAGGGCCGGGCTGGGCCGGACCGAGGAAAGGGGCCGGGGAGGGAGGACCCTCCCGGCCTGGTTTGGCCTGGCCCGCGGGGCAGGAGGGAAGCGGCGGGGCCCGGCGAGGCGACCGCACCTCGCGCCGCGGAAGCTGGGCCCAGACCCAGACACGTCAGCTACGGAGAGAGGGCGGCAGTCCTCCGCCCTGGGCCCGGACCGGGGGAAGGCGGCTGAGGCCCCGCCGGGGTCCGTCCTGTCCCGCCACGAGGCCTGTGGTCTGCCACGGCCCGCTGGGGACTGGAGAAGGGAGCCATGGCCACCCCTCGCTGGGTCAGGCATCTCGCAGTGCCCACCCGAAAAGCCTCGGGAGTGCTGAGCAATCTGGACGTGTACAGGGATGTGGGGAGGGGACAGGGGTCTGCTGGAGAGCCATTAATGATGATGGAGGAGAAGTGTTGGATACCATGAGTCACAGAAATCATGGTGTATCGATGCTTCGGTAGTGGATGCTGGAAAATCACTCACCCGACTCACTGGACATCTCAACTTTATCCTGCAGAGCAGAAAGGAGTTGTCTCTGGTTTGACCTGAGCCTGCTGGAGACCCCAAAGCAGAGTTCCAAGTACCATCTACAGTCAAATTCCCCAAAACTTCATGAGAACAGCACTAAAGTTGGCCTGTGGTACTCTGTGCCTTTCCAGGACACTGACTTCAGCTAAACCTCCTTAAAATCAGGAAGAGTTGACGTAATGCTGGCTAAACTTCTGAAAACTAGAAAAGGAGTTAACAATATATTCTCAACCTTAACTCAGCCCCCTGAAATTGGCAATACCCTGCTAGGGATTATACTGCAATTTCAGCTATGTTCCATTTGCATTCAACATTTTAAATTACAGCTCTATGAACATTAATTGCTGCAGTGTGGTTATAAATGCGGGAAATTAGAGGACTTCTGCTCCTGGCTTCTTCTTAGGCCTCTCTCCCTCTCCCTCTCTGTTCCTTATACCCCTAAACCACTAGCTGTCAAAGAATAGAGCAGTGCATGGGAGAAGGAGTGTAGACAATAGGACAGACCAGATGTTTTACCTATGTTTCATAGGTTATTTCCATAGTAGTAGACTGGAATCTTCCTACCAACTCTATAGTGTGTAATGAGGTGTGACAGGAGAGTAGTATGTGAGTTTAGTGATGAAAAAGGAACACGGTGTATAAAACCGAGGGCAATGGTGAAGTAGATTAAGAGTACAGTAAAGGTGTAAAATTTATCAAATGTGAGGTTTTAGATCTGGTCTTCAAAATCATGACAGCTTATGTTTAGATCACCTCATCTCAACAGAGAGTTTGCTTCAGCACACACTAGGTTGTCTGATAGGTGCCCAAGACTTCAGTAGCATGTCCAGGAGCAAGGTGCTGCTTGTGTATTATAGATGGTTTTAAGGCATATTTCAAAGGAGGCAGAGCTAAGGCACTGTACAAACTCTCTGTTTTCAGTGGTTGCAGTTCCTATTATTTTATGTCTCCCAGGTTTTCAGAGGTTTTATTTAGCAGAAGCAGGCATCCTCAGATGGCCCAGGTCTATATTAACAACGTCTCAGGACACTGGATTTTCTTGTTGAAACAAAACAAAAAAAACTCACCTTCATTGCTTTTAATGTCCTTGCAGCAGTTACCTTAGCACAAGGTCTGCCCAGCACAGCACCATGCCAAGACACTGGACTAGCTTGTAATACCTGGAAGTAGTAGAGCCAAGTTGCTATCCACTAAAACTAATTAGCCCTGCTGAGGATACATGCAGCAGCCCTATATCATGGGCTGTTTTTTCCTCATCAGTCCCCAGAGTCCCAAGAGAGGGTCAAGCTTCAGTGAAGAACCTTTAGATGGAGGTTGCAGAAACTGTAGGATTCACCATGGAGGCAGCAAAAAGATTTCAAATGGGGATGAAGAGCTCAACATAACAGTGGGCAAGAGAGGAAATGGTGGGATTGAGTGTGGAACATTTTGTTCAGCTCATAGCCCTTCAACTAAATTCTTGTCCTAACTTTGGCAAACTGCTCCAGGTTAGAGCCAGAAAAGAACTTGGCTGGGCTGTGGTTTCTCAGGCAGAATTATAATGCACATGTTCCATATAAAATACAAGCTGTATGTCCAGTATGGCCTGGATCTCCTGGACTCATTATAAATGCAGCTGAGGATGCATATGCTACTATGTAAAAGATAGGTCAAAGATTTTCACGTGCCTGCTTCTGCAGCAGACAGGTTACATCTCCCTGAACCTTGAACAATCATGAAAAAAAAAGAAAAAAACCCACAAAAAACCCTAGATTCTTCCTGGGCAGAGTTTGCAAGCTAAACATGAGAAAACATCCTAAACCCCTCACTTTTAAAATTGTCCTAAACTTCAGATTTAACTTTTATTCTGTCTGTATCTAGAAAAATTATTTTCTTCAGTTAGGAGTTTAAAACACTGGTGAATAAAGGTGTTGAAAACCTTGATTCCAAAAGTCCAGCCAAATGTGCACAGAGCTGCCTATAGTAACCAGTAGGGAATGGTAGGGCTAGCAGTTGCCTCACAAGAATAGAAATTCCATCTGCAGCTCATGCCAAGATGCCAGGCAGGAACTCTCAATTATTTTTCAGGCCAGAATGGTACCCTTCTTCGGATGTTACCTCATCCCTCTGCCTGTTCCTTAGAAGGAAATGAACAAAGCATTCAGCAGCCAAGGATTATTTCTGAGTAACATGAAAAGGCAAGAAGAGAAAAACATGAAAAAGTCACTGTAGTTTTCATGCCAGAGCACTAATTTGCAAAGCATTTTGTGCAGTCCTCTACCCTACTGTGAAACCCTCTAAAGTCTGTGTCGCTGCTCCCTCCCTTTTATTTTTCTGCCTCTTCAACGTCTGTCATGCTTCAAGAAAGTAAAGAGTAAGATGGAGTACCTGGTACAACACAGCGTATCTCCATTTTGGGTTGCAGAAAGAAACCCCTCTGCTAAACAAAGACAACCTGCATGGGATGGAATAGGTAATAACATGGAAGACTTCAATTTAGAAGAGCTAGAAGTCTGCCTTAGGAAATTCAATGCTTGTAGTGCACATTTTAATCAATCTGCACAAATGTCAATATATCATATTTCATATAAGGGTATATCAATATAAATTTAGTCCCTTGTTTCACTTATATCTTCTCCATATATACATGATACACATGTAAATTCTCATGTATTTCACACACCTTCATTTCACACCTGCTTTCTTTTCCTTCCATTTTTTTTCCACCCACAAACATTGCTCACACATTCACACATTCCTCAGGCGCACCTATTCCCATTAACTCAAAATAACATGTACCCTCCCTTGCCATCTTCAGTGTTTATAATCACAGATTCAACCTACACACATCTCTTATCTATGCTTTTATACCTAGGTGCGTAATTGATATCACAACATTTTCAATAGAAAATGTAGATAACATTTCCCACTATAGGTTGTAGATAACAAGTTCCAACTTTCCTACTGTCCACAGGAAAAGCCCTTAATTCTGCATAAAAGTCCGAACCACATTTTGGCACTCCACTTCTTTTGGACAATTGCTGGAAAATGCCAGTCAGTTACCTCATTGTGTATAGTAACAGCTCCATCCTTATCTTCTAGTTGCGAGCACGCACTTGCTATTTATTTGCCATTTCTCAGATCCTCCAACCTGTGTGGGACCTTTATACTCTCTTCACATGTCATTAAAATTGACACTTCTATGTGATCATAGATGTCTTCTGGAATGGCTGTGCAAAGGCTTCTTCATCACATTGTCCTGATGGCCTGCTGCCACATTCATCCTGTGAGCTGGGGCTTGCTACATTTTCCATACCCAACAGAACAAAATGGTAAGATACTAGGACACATTTTCTCATTAGTTGTGTTCCTTCAGGTCTCTTCTGTTCACCACACATTCACATCTGTGCAAAAATATAACCAGAAAGATAAATTAGAGCCAGAGAGAGGGCATAGAGCTATGTACACACATATACATACACACACACACACAGAGAAAGATCCCTAGTAAGGCAAATTTCTCCAAACCAAATAAATCTGCACACTGCATCTGACAACCTATTAGCTAGCTGAATTGCTTTACTGCTGAGAAACCTGTCAAAGGGGAAGGTTTTTCTTGGGTTGCCACACAGAGATTTAAGCATCTTCCAGCATGGTGGGAACTGTGCTGGCCACCCCAATTTTGCAGCTGCAAGCTGAAGCTCTTTCAGAGTGTTACTGGACAAAGGAGAGATCTGGAAATTGGTTTTAAGTATGTGGAACAAGGTGGGACAGTGTCCCTTCCATAAGGGTAGCAATTGATGTGGTATGAAAGGGGAACTGGGGAGGCCCCAGTCCCTATGGATTACATATGGGTTCAGGGATGGTGTAATAGATGACACAGAGAGATAACGGTATGTAGTAGGAAAGGTGATCAACAGTCAACCACTTCAGAAGAACTGAAGAGTAGCAAACCCTCAACCCTTGCTTACTGTCAGCAGCCAAGGGCAGGGCTCCAGCTCTGCCAATGATCATTCTCTAGCTCAGCTATAGGTATGACGGGTGCCAGGAAGCAAAGCAGAAATGTGAGCTGTGTCTGTGTACATTTGAAGGAAGAAGTCTTTCCCTCTATATACTGAGAAGGTCTGGTAAGATACTGTTCTTGAGGAAGAGTATTTCTGCTTAGAAAATAGACTGAAAATGCCAAATTAGGCAGGAGGCATTTATATAGGAGAAGATGTATTTATTCTGCAGCAAAAAGTCTATCTGAGAAAAAAAGTAATCCTACAAGTCTTTTGTAATCATTGTTTTTTCCCCTGCTTCTTTTCTTCATAGTAATTCCAATTAAATAGATTATGGAAGGTCTGTAGTTACAGTCTTTGGGTCAGTAGTCCACATTCAGCCAAGGAAATTAATAATAACAAGCTATTGTTTGGTGCTTCACTTCCTGGTAGGGAAATAACATCAGGAGTTTCATTGTCATAGCGCATAGTATGCATTGATGGCACGTGAGGTAGATGAGAGAAGAGTACATCTGAGCACATGAAGAGAATGGTCCCTTAGAATATTTTTAGTTCAAGTATTAAGGCTGTGGTTAGCCTTTGAATGAATGTGATTTAAGTGCTTTTAGATACTCACTACAATGAAATGTATACACAACTATTTGGTTTCATATCATTATGCCCATAAAACACTGAAATATGTATATAATATGCTTTTATAATGCACATTTGATATTTCATGGCTGCCAAAATTCTTTATTTATGACACTGATATAATACACAGTATGTAGGTGGAATTATTGAACAGAAAATTTTAAATAAACCCAATTATGTAGAGACAGTAAGATATGATACTGCTCTAGGCCTCACAGCTTAATAAGATTATATTAGCTACAAACAGTAATAATACAAAATAAACACAATTTAGACATTAAATAACTGCAGCAATAGATTTAAATATATATCAAGTCCCCTGAGTGTACAGGCTTGCTTACGTTCAGTTTACATGTCCTTTTCTAATCCTCCATTTCATGACACCTACTCATTTGTTTCTAAAAGGCCTGGGATAAAGGCAACGTGAATTTCTCTTTATCATTCCTAATACAACATTTCACTCAACTTACTTATCGACTGTCAGTAGTATTTGCTTCAAACAATGTAAGTGTGTGTATTCAGGAAATCCTGCTGACTGTGCTCCTTGGACAAGTCCCATTCTTCATGCTACCCCAGATGCCAACCATTTAGATGCTCAGATTCAGCATTTTATCTATTAAATCATTTAGGATGTTTATAATTACAAAAAGGTTTTGGGGGTTTGTTTGTTTGGGTTTTTTTCCCCTTGGTTTTTTGTTTTTGTTTTTTTTTCTCATAGAGACACAAGAAATCTTTTCATGTGCCTTCCCGTGGTACGTTCTGTCCCAGTCAATTTTCAGGTCTGAAGCTCATCATCATTTCTATGCCTCAATTGCACAACATTTAAAATTTTAGATTTTTTAGTTCTCTGTAGGGACCTAATGAATCATCAAGCTAGTTCAGTCAATAGAAAACTCCTGCTCTAACATCCCACTGCAGGACTTGAGAGGGTAGGGGGTAGTTACTCCACAGCCTGCCCTCTCTCATCTGTGTCTTCACTGTGAATACTCACCCACTTACTCTATTTGCAGACTTAAGCCTATTTCACTTAAGTGCTTTCCCAGACAACTATAAATAGGCTCTTGGAAGTGGTAATTAAGTCAGGACCACATTCACTCACAGGAATTTAGCAGCTTCTCCTGGCAGAATACAATTGGTTTTTTCCTCCTCAATCCAGGTCTTTGCAATTGGCCACAGAGCACCTGGAGCGCTTTAATGGTTGAGACCATTTGCAGTATGATTGCATACTGGCACGTTATTAGTCCTTTTGCCTCATTATTTATGCTGCTATTAATTTTTATTAAAAAAAATAAAAATGTTGAGAAACAGATCCAGTCTGAGCTCAGACTTGTCATGTGCCCAAAATTAAACAGGATGGTGGAAGAGAAGGTGGAGCTGACCTAGAGGACCAGAAGGCTGGAGGATGAGAACCTAGGGAGAGCCTGTGGAGATGTGAGCAGGCAATTGTTAACTCTGCTGTAGAAGAATATATTTCAACTGTCTGAGATTATAATTTAAGGTTTATTGTACTATGTTTACCCCATAATATATTAATTATTCTGTTATTTCTGTCATCATAACAAGCTGCTGTGAGGCAACTTCTCTAAAAAAAAATAATAAATTCAATTTTTCTTGACTTTTTTCTCAAATGTTTAACTTAGAGGAAAAAAGTTACATCCTCAAATTTGTTTTCTCTTTATACTTAAAGTAAGGGAGACCTGTTTGTCCTGTTAGGTTTTACAAAGCTAACATGCCTTTATGCACCCAGTGACCACAGCCCACGCCATTTCAGCCCCAAAAGAACCTGTTTTTTTTCCCTTGGCCTTAGAGGTAGCACTGTGCTGTGCGACCCCATCCCCACAGCATGGAGACCTCCTTCCTGCTGTGCACCCCTTGGGCAGGGCCTCTAGGGAAGGCCTAAAGACTGGTATGTGTCTTGTGTCAATTTGAAAAATGGTAAGTATATTCACTCTCCTGCATAAAGCTTTTGAAAACAGAAATAGAGAACTTTCTAGATATATTACCATATATAGGCTTTCTGCAGGATTCCCCAGCACATTTGTGCAGTGACTCCCAGTTATTTCAACAACAGTGTAGTGCTTGTTCTCACATTGACATCATCAGAGAGATATTTATTCCAACACAAGATGCTTGCTGTGCAGAATATGCCCAATTTTGTTTTACAAAGGCACATTATTACCGTTCGTTTCTCATTTTCATCCAAAGATATATTGTCTGTGGTACTGCATACTCTAAGGGAAAGAAATAAGACAAAACAAACCTCCACCCACCCCCCACACCCCCCTTTTTTTTTTTTATCTAAAGAAACATGCCAGTTCACACATGTTCCAGCAAGTATGCATTTCAGTTCAGTAAAACAAGAATAACACTGGCAACACATGTTGTGATTGGGATACTGGAAACATGCTATAAAACCTCTGTAACATGAGAATGTTCAGCCAAATATCAAATCCAACCAAAGTCAGCCCAGCACTGTCTTTCTAATGGTGGCCACTACCAGTTGCCCAGAGGACTGTAAGGACAGAACAGACACATCACATAGTGACAGTCTTCCCATCTTCAGCTAATTACAACTTTGAATATTTTGGCCCAGAGCTGTTATACCTGTATTCAACAGCTACTGAGGGATACTCTTTATTGAATTAATCTATTTGACCTAGCATCCACAATATATATGGCAAAGGTCTCTATCTATACAGTCTGAAAAGTATTACTGTTTGTTTTGAACCTTCGTGTTATTACCAATTGATGCCTCCTAACAGCAGCTGATTATTCTCTGTCTCCTCCACTCTCCATCCTGGCCATGTTGTATTTTTTGTGATATTCCCAGCCTTACAGAGGAAGAAATCTCCTCTTTATTTCACTCAGCTTGAGCTGAAGTGGTCTTTGCCCTCATTCACCATGCTGACCAATAAATTAGAAAACAGGGTTGGATAATATTCCCCATTAGTCTGTCCTTTCTGAAATAAAGGCAAAAATAAAATTCAATGGTGTATTTTGGCCTTTGGTGCACAGGATGTGCATGGAAGTGCTGAATCTCAGAATCCCCAAAGGCAACACCAGTTCAGAAAAACAGAATTCCTTAGAGAATTATCCAGTACACACAGACGAGAAAAAACACAGCCATAGTACTATTATAGTAATGCTATAGGAATATTAAATTCAGAACCAGAATAGTTCCTGTTATGGAACAGTCACAGATATTTGCTCAGGGATTTTTTTCTTTTTTGTTGGGTTTGGGGTTTTTGTTTTCTTTTTGATTTATTCTGGATAGCACTGCCAACCCCAGCTGGATGATTATTGAGTTTTGGAGCCAGAAACACCGTCAGAAATCAAGTCAATATTTTATAGTGGTGTAATGGATCATTGCTATATGATGGATATATGCAAAGAATTTCTAATTTCTTTAACTTCTAATGTCCAAAAAAGCAAAATAAATATACACAAGAATAGTTTGATGATTGTTCTTTGTAATTTCTGTCCCATCATCCCTTTGTGAACACTGTCTTGCCAAAACTACCTAGACAAATTACATAGGCATAAGACTTCTATGTACTCTGAGAGCTTTTAAAGTTCAGATATCCTCAAGTTCTCGTTACGTTTACATTAACGTTTACATTTAAACCGACCCCGAGAGATTACTTTTTAAACATAGCTGGATTAATGTTCTCAGTGGATCACATATAATGTTAAGGAAAGTTTAAATGATCATTTTGGCTGCTTACAATTTCTTTCCAGTGTTATAATTGGCTTTAAAAATTTAATTCTAAGATCTCTCATCCGTTTAAAATCAAGGCTGTTTTCCTTTATTTTACCATTACTACAGGAAAATCTGCAAATTTCTGTAATGCCTAGTACTGTAAAAACTATATTGCTATAACTGGTATAGCCATAATACAGCCTAAAGAAAAGCATCTGCTGAGCTCACTATATTGAATTAAGATTAGTATCCAGCAGTCAGCTTCTGTCACTAAACAGAGGAATCTGGCACAAAGTTAAAAATCTAGGTTTTTATTCATTACTTGATCTAATGCCTCACCAGGAACAGAAAAATCTTTATGTGAAGGTCAGTATCCCCAGAACGGCTTGATCCTGGGGAGACGTGCTGAGATACTCCCAGTGTCATGCCAGTGTAATGCTGAAGATTTGGTCTGGCTCCAAGCAGAGCGAGTTTCTCTTCCATGTCCCTCTAGAAAAGTGAATATATTTTCCTCTCTACTGACTGTACCAGCAATGTAGGCATCTTGCTTTGGAAGCTCTGGATTTTTATATCCAAGTTACACCCTTTGAATTGTCTGAAGCAATTCAAGGATAATGAAGATATTACCCTTTAGTAGTATCTGTTACAAATGGCTCCACAACATCACAAAGAATGAAGAATTTTTTGGCAAAGACAGTCCTGCAAACCAGTTCTCTGTGGCGGGAGGCAGCTAATTTAATCACTAGACTTTCTCTTTGCACGGTTTCTTGCCTCATTCACTAAACAATTCCAGTTTTTAGGACACAAAAAGTGAAAAATACAAAGTTCTGTCAAAACCAAAGCTGAAAGGTTTAAAGTGACACTGAGTATGCAGCGAAGATTCCTTTCGGGATGACCACCCTCCCAGTGATGAGGGCCACTGACATTAGTCTCTGCAGGTCCAAAGGCCACATACGTTTTCTTCACAAGCTCTGACACTGGGATTGCCAGAAAGAAATTTCTATGGGGGAAAGTTGAGGCACTGCTGCTTTCTCCTTTTAGCAGTCGCCAGTATCCTGCAGACATCCAGCTGAAAGATGGAAAGGGGGCTGCCATGCCCAGCTTCCAGACCTGGCTGTCCTAAAAAGGTGAGCTGCCTGCTAAATTATTCCTTGGTTTGTAGGTCTCAGACATCACTTCTGCCAATCACTGACATGACTGAGAGAAAACAAATCTGCAAGCCATTAAGTGTGTCATGGAGCTGAATCAAAACAAAAACCAAACCAAGCAAAAAAACCCAAATAGAAATCCCCAAACCACACAGCATGTGCCATTTGCTTTAAAACTGGTGAAACATAATCTTAATCTATGCCTGAATTAAAGATTATAGATTATACTGATTTAATTTCATTATCAGAACTGATAGAACTATAGGGAGGTCACACAAAAGGAAAAAAATGCTTAAAGAAAAAAATAAAGTGAAAAAGAAAGCATTAATTTACCATGCTATTCAGAATGTGATGTGTACATGAAAGCTACGGTAGTCCTTTAGATCTTCCTGTTGTCATCCAGCTGGCATAGATTATTAGTATAAGATTTTCTATAACCACTAGCTCTGCTGAAGTTTTGGTCACCGTATTTAGGATGTTCTGTATTCTGCTGTGAAAATGAAGTCTATAAAATGAGCCATGACCATTTCAGGTGGGTTCTCTTTTCTGCGGTGAGATTCCTGACTGCAGTTTCTTTCTTTGCTCTGGCTGTCAACATTCTGATGAAGATTTAGGATGGCACTGTACAAAATATGCCCATTGAAGCATATGTCAGTGGTATGCTTTAAGGCTGAAATAGTAGAATTTTTCTTTGGCTGGAAAAACTTACAAATGACATTTTCCCTTTCACAAAGGTGATTCCAATGCAGTCTTTTTATTCTTTTTTCTATGAGACAGACTATATATGAACTAGGTTAATAGCAGCTAATTTTCCTAATATCGTTACCCTTTGGGAGTATCATTTTACTAAAAGTAAAATGACATATAATCCTCCCCATCCCCCAATACCACTGTTACTGATTACTACTTTATTAATAGATGCTGTAATTTGATTTTATTAACAAAAGATACGACTGCATATTTGGTAGTAACTCTCTTGATATGAAGGCAAGAAGCCACAAGATTAGAATCATATTTTCTCAAAACCACTTTCTAACAATAGACAGAATTCACACCAAAGAACATCTTGCTAAGAATAGATGGAATTATTGTGTAAAAATGCTTCATGCACAATGGAAAAACTTCAAATAATCTTGGCTGGGAGACTGTGACAACTTGTGACAAAAAGAAAACGAGGCTGTCACAAGTGCAGAAAATGTTTTAGCTCTGCTAGAGCACTGCTTGATTGCTCACCCCAGCTGAGCGCTGCACACACTTTTGTAAGAACTTTATCTTTTTTAAAAATTTGCCACTTTTATGTAGTTGTCTATCTCCTACTTTAAAAATGCAGTTGTGACTATCATACATGAATGACAACTGGTATTACTTTTCGTTTGGATCACGGTTTTCTGAATGTGTATTATATCAGTGTAACAAGAGGAGGAGTGCTTCAGTAAGTATCTTCAAAGCCACCTCACTCATCCTCTAAATGCAATTTGGTGATATCTGCACAAAGTCTGACTACAGTTAGACTGCACTAATACTGTATCACACTTGCCTTACGGATGTCTTTCTTGACTTTTCAAGCTCCTTCTTTGGCAGAACAGGATCCTACCATTCTTAAAGGCTAGTCTGTAATCAGCATAATTAGCAACAGCAGTTCGTTCATTCTCATTTTTAGCATTCCCCTGTATCTTGGAGAAAATAAGGCCAGTGTCTTTAGTTTAGAGCTATGTTGTGTTTTTCAATGGCAACATAAATCACGTCATCCATTGCAATTACCATGAGAATGGACAGTCTGGTGTTAGGGTGTAGTCAACATATGTGCAACGTGCATGTTTCACATTATATGAACATGTGATTTGAACAAATTACTCCTCGACACAGCTGTTATAACCTAACCAACGCAAACAGGCTCACCTCTGGCGATGCCACACTGAATGAAGCACCCACACAGTGCAGAAAGGCGATGCTCCCTGCTGCTGAAAGCCGCCCTTCCCTTTGTCTTGTGTCCCACAAGCAAGGTAAGGATCTGAAAGCCAGGGAGCTCCACTGCAGTGGTGAGAGCAAGACGGTGAATCTCATTCTCAGTGGGTACTTGGTGGGTCTGTGCACTGAAAGCAAGGAGGCCTGACTTTCGTTTAGTAAGTCTTTGCTTTGCCAAAGCAACTAAATGTAGATGTCGCTGTGTACCCCATTTAGAGAAATCTGAAGTCTACTGTAGAATTGATACTTTTTATTAATACATCCTTATTTAGCTGTATTTTATTTAAATGCTTTCTTAATCTAATTTTGGACTTGTCTACCCATAAATTTGAAATGATCTAATGAAATCTGTTCCTGGAAGTCCAAATTAAATGTGTGCATTTGAATGTATCAGGGCCATGGTATGAGAAGTCCTCCTATGTTATACAGCTGATAGGAAAGTTAAGTTTAAAGCTCTTCCAGAGGGCACACCTTCAGGAGACAGCTTAATTCCCTTTTTCCACAAGTCACTGTGGCTTTTTCCATGCAAATTTCTTGGTCTTCAATATCTTCTCTCATCTCGAGTGCAAAGCACTGCTGCATTTCAGAATCTTTTCAGAATCATGTTTGGAAGCTGCATTTCCCTCTGATAGCAGCTTCAACCTTTACCTCCCATATTAGCCACAAAATGCAGAACTGCCTTTTTAAAAAGAAAAAAAAAAAAACAAAACCAAAAACCAAACAAGTTAGCCAGCATAGCTTGCACTGATTTTTATGTTCTTTCACATTTTCCTGCCACACTTCCTTTATTTTTGACTGTCATTAGGTTAATTGTAATTTCATCTGGCTTAGGCATCTGTCATTTTGTTTATCTTTTCTGTACCATGCATACCAATGGCACTGCATAAGTAACGGTACAAGTGTGTTTATGTTAATAACAAGCATAGAAGGAATTGTTCTATGTCAGGTGCTACCTTACAGCATCCCATAAAAGAACAGATTACCAGTGAACACTGAACACCTGTTTTTTACATTCTTTACTAAATGACTAATGTTTATATACAAAGAGAAGGTCACCTCAATTGCAAGCTGTAGCAGCTGGCAATCACATTGCCAAATCCTTGCAAATGTTAGCCAGTTAGCAAAAACAAGTTTTCCTTTTCTGAGTTCCAGCTGTCAGCTTTATTTGTTCTCAGCTAACTCAAATATTACCTACACATACAGGATCGCAGGCAAAAGAGCTTCCTACAATCAGCTGCTAGCATCGAGTGTGCCCCATCATCAATAGTTAAGGTGGTGCAATTGCAGTATTTACCTCAACAGATGACTTCAAAAATTATAGAAGAAAGAGGAGTAGATGCTGTACGTGAGCAACATGAAGCCGTGCAGGGTCCCTAGAGGAGGAGCAAACCCGATTTCCTGCCTGGCTGCGATGGAGGGCAGGCGGAAAGGAGGAGGAAAGGAGATACTTCCATTGTTTACAACAGAATAGAAATTCCAGCTCGCAGAGAGGGAGAAGCAGAGGCCTGAAAAGGCTTAACGACATTCCTCCTGCCTCAAGTGTTCACCTCCAACTGGTCTTTGGGAAACACTTCCATAAATACCTTCAATGAGGAGAAGGTGAAAAGTATTCCTAATCTTCCCACAAAACATGCACAGAACATGAGCATCTGAACAACACACGTTTCTAGAGGGAAGAATATTTCACTGACATGAAAATCAAAGCAGCACACTACATTACATTCAACAGACACATCTAGTTTGGAGGGAAACAGATTTTCCATATTTCTATCCAAGCAATGCCAGAGGCAAACATAGAGGTATGATTAACAAATCATAGCCTCCAGTTTACCTGCTCCTGGTAGTGCAGATCTAAAGCCAACACAGTAACCAAAAGAGGAACCAGCAGCCTTTTCACAGGAAATTGCTTGTATTACAAGGAAACACGCAGAAATCTTCATGAAAGGTACAAAGGCAAACAGATTGTTATGGTAGCACCAAAGTAAAAAGCAATGCATTAATTATAATCATTATATACATGCCAATTAAAAGTAAACCAATTTAATTAAATTAATTAAAGGTTAATTAATTAATTAAATTTATTAATTAAATAAATTAAGGGGTTTATTTCCTTATTGTAAGAAACTACAATCTTTCAAATGTGTTTGCAATATTGGTCACAGTCCTACAAATCTCAGTAGAAACTTTGTTTGTTCTAATCCATAAAGCTGCTCACTCATAGGGCATATGCATTTTGGTGACCATTCCATATTTGAAGATTATGAGAGAAGAATGTAAAATCTACCTATCTCATGGTTCTTTCGTTTTAATGCAGTACTTCACATTAAATATTTTGTCATCTTTCATATCGCTGCATTTACTGAAAGCTGCCTATATATTTCTAAAATCTTTTCCCAGAATTTATAGTGCTTTATGCTGCTTCTTTCCATCTCAATCTATTTTGTAATCCAGACCAAGCCTGAAAATTTTCAGCCAGGAAAAAGCTTATGCTACTAGGCAAGGCATGACACATGACTGTGTACATGCAAGCACTCCTCTCTGCACAATATTGCAATTTCTTTCTGGCTCTGTAGATCTTTATTAGAAAGTCAATTTATGGTTAATACTTATCCAAATGAGAGCTGTCATGACAGCATCTGAGTTAAATTAGTGTAGCAACATTAATTTTTGGTGCAGTAGAAGTCTTTCATAGCTAGTTTTTGCCTTCTGTCTTGTATTACCTATCAATGTTACCTGTTAAGGAGTTTCTGTTTTCCAGCCCAGCTGAATTTTAAGTTCTTCATTAGATAAAAAACTGAAAGCTGGAATGGAAGGAGACTTACAGATTTAGGTGTCCAATACTGACTTCTAATCAAAGAAAACGAAAAACTTTTTTTGCTTCTATTCAAAAGCAGTTAAGCACCAATAACCCTTAAATATTCTGAAAAATCCCAGCCCAAACAGTAAAGCGCACTATGCAGCTAGTCACCTCTCCCAGCTTCCTTAAATCAGTGTAGAATGACATCAGCTCAAGTAGCATGTGTTTAAATGGTAGAGCAAAGGGCAACTTATAGCTGTCTTTGATAGCTGTGAGATTTTTGCACCATTGTGTTGTCTTAGTTCTGCAATACCTAATTATATAAATTCTCCTGAATGGTTATCATACAGTTTAAAGTGGGTGTCACACTCTGCTACCCACATGCCTTAATGATAGATTTAACACTAGAGGGGATATTAAAAATCAGGTGCTCCCTACCTTGTCAAGTCTCCTTCTAGTTGTGTCTGTGAGAGAACCAGCAGTTATTTTTAAAAGCTTTTTGCTCCCCTCCTTTCTATAAATTCTCCAGAGGAAGGAAGTCTTTACCAGAAAGCTTCTCTGGTTGTTTTCCTTTTACTGGCATAAGAAATGTCCTTTGATGGTTTGCCTTGAAACCAAATCAAAACACCTCATCACTGACTGTCCAAGCCCTCCTCCAGCTTGACTTAATTGGCCAGATTAAAATGTGAACAACCTAAAACATTTGTAAGAGTGTGACATGTCATACACAGTGTTTCTTAGGACATGTTTTTGAGTACTGTCTGCTTTCCTGAACTGTCAGACATGTGGCAGTGTCGTGGAAGGGAGCTTAACATCAAGCATCAGAAAGTTAGAGAGACAGGAGAAAAACCTCTCCAGTGGTAAGAAACCGAGCTCTTCAGACTTTCTGCCTTAAAAACTGAAAAGAAAAAAGTCCTTCACGATAATAATAATTACTTTTGCCACAGGAGTATAACTTAGTAATAAAAAAGAGTTGCTATAAAATGAACATATCCTTTGTAGCTACATCAATAAACTAACATGCAAGTGACTGCCTCAGCCCAGGCTGCAGTAGACAAGAGTGGTCTGTCATGCTCATACTCAGCTACAGTTTCCAGAACTGAAACAGCATTACAGTATGGTGCAGTTCATGGTGTGCTAGACCCACACATCGAAGCTTCTTTCTCAGTGTAACAAAGTAGAACCTTGAAAACATTATACGTAAATTTAATGCTGCCCTGTGATATATACGTAGCAGTACCATTTTTTGTAATATGGGAACATATGTTTTTCCAAGTAAAACTAGCATCCTTTAAGCACACCAGAGTAGCATCATGCAATGTGGGAACACAGCAAGCACCCTATAGAGAGATACAGCTCAATACAGTATGCCAATATTGCATGGTTCAACAAGCTTCACAGTCTCAGCCCTCTATAACTGGAGTCAGATGAATTTCTGAAGTGGTAGAATTTCAAAGTCAGTGGAATAGGGCAAAATTTATTGATATGTCAGGAAAAAATGTTAGGGAAGCATTTATCTTTATTCCCCTTTCTGTAAATTCTAAACTTGGCCTCAAGAAACACTTTATGAACATCAACAGTAAAAAATGTCACTTTGTTGAATGGAAAGAGAAATCCAGCAGCTCAAGTTTCTTAAACAATGTATTATTTTTGAGGAAAATATTTTTGTTTAATGAATACAACTAATATAGCTTACACTACATCCTGCAAAAATTCAATGAAACAACACAAGGAATGAAAAAAATAGATAAATAGATAAAGGTAGGTATTAAGCTATTGGAATGATGATAAAAAGTGCTAAAGGGATGCAGGGGTTTTATCACATCTGTCCTGCATAAAAACTAGTTCTGCAGCGCCTTGGGCACGCATCTCCTGAGAAACATTCCTGAAGTGTCTCTTGGACACATCCCATGACACACATAAACATGCTGCCAGGCCTTGCCCTCGTCATCCGTGGTGGTGGTGGTGGGTTAATACAAATCAGCCTAAACCCCTCCTCTGTCTCCACAGAGTGATCTGGTCTCCCCTTCTGTTTTGTGGGCAGTGGAGAGAGGCAGCCTTCTAAAGAAGAAAATCTGGGGCAAGACCTCCATGTGAAGCTGCCTGTGTGAATGGAGCAGCAGTGTCCACTGGTATCCAGAGGCGGCCCACAACTTGCAGCCTGCTGGAAGCAGGACCATGTACCTGCCAGGGCCATCATTCTCCAGCTGGCCCGGAGAAATAGCTACTCTCCTTCCCATACGGGCTATACTGCTCTGCCGGGTCTGAAAAGGGAGAAAGCAACCACCACAAAGGCTCTCCATGGTGCGTGCTGCAAGTTCTGCGCTCTGTTAAAATGCCTGCCACGGGTATACGAGCGGTTAAATCTACCTTCCTTTTCCCAAAGCCTTCCTTCCCGGGGTACGCGCCGCATTGCTCCGCTTCAGGACAAATAACCGCCGTTCGGCGGGCACGGACGGGCTCCCCGAGTGACTGACTCCGTGCTCGCCCAGCTCGGCACGGCCTGGCACGGCCTGGCCCGGCAACGCTTCCCGCAGGCGCCCTCTGCCGCCTCCCGGCAGCGCGGCAGAGGACCCTTCCCTCCGGCCCGGCCCGGCCCGGCCCGGCCCGGCCCGCCGTGAGGGACTGGGCTGCCCCCGGTTCTCCTGCGGCCGGCGTGTCAACGGGTGAGCATCCAGGCTTCTGCCTGAAACTGTCACCAGCTCATTTCTCATCCCAGCCCAGCAGGTAAGCAAAAGGAGTAGTTTCAGGACCTTGTAGCAGTGACGAATTATTGCTTGACTTCATCCTAATGGGCTGCGTCCGTAAAGAATCCCCAAATTACTCTCCTAAGATTCTAATTTTAAATTAATGTTTGATCGATATTGAAATTGTTAGAGGAGATAGATTTTCACTAAGGGAATGTGTCAAGGAGCTGTGGCCGTTATGATTCAACAGCACTGTTATGCATCTGTAGTCTAAAACACTTGGATAAATTATTTTAAGAGGAACATTTCTTTTTTAACAATTTTGCTTAAATTCATAAGAAACAAACTTTCTTTCATGCCTTTCATGGAAGAAGAGAGTTTCTCAGTCAAGATGAACTCCTTTTAGTTTTTACAAATTCCTTCTGCAGGAGTCTCCAGGCTTGAATCAGTTATTTCTCTCAGCAGTAACTTTACAGCTTTTCAGCCTGAAGAAGTACAGTTTAGGCCATCAGAAATACCTATAATAAAAAAAAAAAAAGAAAAAGAATACATGCAAAATTGAAAAGTATTACTTGATGGATGATCAGAAAAGAAGATTCAAATAACTAGCACAGATATCACAAATTATATGTTTGTTTTTTGTCATAATCCCATTGCCAGGTGTTTACTTTGAGAAGGCTGAACTAAGGTTTCTAGAGTTATTAAGTGTATTTAATCTTCAAGTATAGCTATTACAGGACAAGACACAGTTTCTCAACTAATGTTAATTAGTTTCATTTTATGATGTCAGCTGATATCTTTTTCCCAGTGATGATTTGGCAAAAAGGCAGCCTGTCCTAAAACTTTGCTGGTATCTGTAGCTACTTGCTTACTACTCACTCTTAATGATTTTAAACCACCGATCCTTAGTTTACCCGTCCAGGTGTAGTCTGAGCAATGCAGACAATTTTCTGAGTACTTTACAGACATGAAACAGCTGTGCATCTAGCACTGCACAGAGATTAGATCACTTACCACAGGAGCTGGGTAACAGCATTTTTGTGGTTCCCAATCCAGACTTTGGTCACCAACACCAATCTGCAGACTGATAGAAAAAAGTCTGTGATTTGTAAAAGCTTGAAAGCAGAAGCTCCTCCTATCAAGTCTGTCCACTCTGTTGTAAATTGTTTCTAGTTTAAAAGACAAAGAGCTCTTTTTATTGAGACTTTTTGCCATGTTTGTTTACTCACCAGCGCTGAATTAATCTGAGAGAGCACTTGTAAAAGGTGGTGCTGGTGTGGGCTTTCTCTGCTGGCTTTCCAGTAACTGAGCCCAATTTCGAAGATTTTCTGCAAACGATTAAACAGTTTTGGGGGTTAAATCTTCCTATTGCAGTATAGTTCATCAGAGTGGAGTGAATGGACAGAGAAAGCTGTTAGCTGGGAGTGGCTAACATGGGTATACCTTCTCAGGCTGAAAATGTCGGTCATCTCAAATAAGATGTTGGCCATCAGTTTGCAAATCCTTGTAACTCCAAAAGTTAATTCCTGAGAAAGGCTTAGGCAAATGAATACCAGTATAAAGACAGGAGCTGCCAAGACTCACATATGCTGCAAAATATATATTTTTATGTGAGTTGTATAAATCTGCAGTTGTTGGCATTCTTCATTGTCAGATGTACCTCTTCTAAGCTCTCCAGATTTGAGTGTTAGGGCCTCAGTCAGCCATGAAGTCACAGACCGGGTATCTCTTTGTGTAATTTACTTTTTTTGCCTTTCTTCTGAATCTGAATCCATAAAGTAAAACTGTCCATTCTCATCTTCTGAGTAGAAGATCATTTCAGGCTGTATTCTGCACAGGTGAAAGCTGTATTTTCTGAACCTTTGTCCAGATTTTATCCTCTACTCTTCCCTGTCTTTGTTAAATCACCTTTCTCTCAGTTTACCTTTCTGCTTCTCTCCATTTGCATTTTCCTGCCTCTCTCAGTTTTGTCCTCAGTGACTCACTCAACTTTCTTCTCACCATCGTTTTTTTATAGTTCTTCTGTTTGGTGTTGCTATGCCTCCCATGGTTTGCCCTTCACTGCTTTTATGTACTCTTGATCTCCAATTTGCATAAGAAAACATGACAAGACAAAAAAAAAAAAAAAAAAAAATTAGATTTCTTAAGGCATTGAAGTGTCCATTGCAATAAGGATGGTTTTGATTTAGGTGATTTAAAAAGAATTGGAGTTCCTTGATAGATGTTCTAGAAACAACATGATTTGCAAACAGAGTAATAGAGTAATTTAGGTTGTATGGACTTCTGATAGTTTTGTTCAAGCTATCTGGTTTTTCTTCAGTTTAAACCAAGAAGTTCTGACAGCATGTCCTTAGGCAGTTACACTGCATATCACAGCTTAGCCTTTTTAGACTAAAATTAAAAAGCAACCCTACAAGATGCTGCGTATTTTCCTAAATTCCCTTTGGCTTCCATGATCAGACGCCTGTAAGACTCACTTTTCAGGCTAAAAGCCTGAATTATCTTTTCACATTCAGGTTGGTTTTGGTTATATCCACTCCAGAGTGCTGCAGATACAGTTTCACTAACAAAAAATTGTCTGAAGCACTGCTAGGCCTCTGAGAAGTAAGCAATGCTTTTTCAGAAGCACGTTTTCCTGACTGGTAACAATAATCTTAATATGACTGCTGTTTAAAAGTTCATGTCAAAGCTTGTGAAATTTGTGGTCAAAACTCCTCCTGGCGTAGAGCATGGGTGATGTCAATCATAGACTCATAGAATTCAAGGTTGGAAAGGATCTCAAGAATCATCAGGTCTAACCTTTCTTGGCAAAAGCATGATCTAGACAAAATGTCCCAGCATGCTGTCCAGCTGAATCTTAAGTGTCCAGTGCTGGGGAATCCACCGCTTCCCTGGGGAGATATTCCAATGTCTGATTGTTCTCATTGTGAAAAATTTTCCTCTTTTTTGCAGTTGGAATCTCCCCAGGAGTAATTATTTCTTCAAATGGATTGTTGACCAGCCTTTTGGAAGAAAGAGCAACACCTGACAGCAGCTTCTGAGGTCCAGACTGAGCATGGCAGCTACAAGGACCCTGGAGGCACTGAAGACTTCCACCAGCTTTGGTGACTCTCTGCATCAGCTGATTCCCAATGCCACTTGGGAATTCTGGACTACTAGCACACCAAGCAGTGTTTACTGTTACAGCTGTAAAATGTAAGTCTTGAAATTCCTGGATTATCACTGGAAATGAAGCTATTTATAGAGAGATGTCCTGGCGGATACAAGCATTTCTGAGAAGTAGCAGCAAGAAGATAAGGTATTAATGCTCTTGCAGCTAATCACATTGGTAGGTCCATAGGGTATGGTTTCATGGCCTGCGCTCACCAAAGATAGGATGAACTGGCATGTGCTGAGTGCCTTCCTGCCCGAGGGGTATTATACCAGTTAGTTTGAAATTCTTACGTTTAAAATACAGTCACTTCAATAATCCCATTTTATTCCTATCATAGGTTATGATATTTAGAGCTACACTTAACTAGGGCAAGTATCATGTCTGTCCTCCTGTATAATGCAGGCCATGATCACTGTGTGAACTAGTACAGGTCAGTTCTAAAATGAAGTTTTTAAGAAAAGCATCCTTCAAGTACCTTTTGGTAAAGACACCATTGATACAGTATTTGAGTACAGTAGGCATAATTCAGTTAAATGAAGGTTAAATTTACATACCTCCAAAACCCAAACAAAACAAAGTTCACCTATACAGAAAGTCACTCTAGAAATAACACTAATCAGCAACACTAAAGTGAACTCAGCTACCTGATTAAGACACAGCAGTGTTTCAGAGTTAGTTAATAATAATTCTTTAGGTGAAAATCATTTGTCTCATAGTTTATTTCTGTTCCACTGAATTCAAACAGCAGATTATGAATGTCACTGAAGAGTCAAAGCTGAACCCAGAGAGCTCCTTGAGCAGATGAAGTCACTGAGTTGCTGTGTTTATCCTGTAGCCCTGCCTCACATTTTTCACAGGCATCTGAAGCTTCTATTATCAGAAGAAGCCTTGGCATTCAGCACAATAGCATGTTTATGTTAAAGAGAAAGGGTCCCACTCACAAGCGACAGAACAAGGGGCTGTAATGTGGGCAGGAGTGGCAGCACTGACTTCCTGCACCCCGGGCTGGTGTGGGGAGAATGGGAAATGAGACACTGGCTGCACTCTGCAGAATAGAAATTGCGGCTTATGGGGACTGACAAACATATGCCAGTGAACAATTCCAATATCCCCCCAGCTAGAAAAAGCTGGTATGTGGATAGTCAGCACAGCCCTTATAAATATTTCTTAAAGCAAAGCTTGTAGGTTTTCCCTAGTGCTCCCAGGATCATAGCAGCCAAGAGGAAGCTTCTAAGCAGCCAAGGTTTCCAGACTCCTCTTCACTGAGTCTGATTCTGTGACAGACCTTTATGCAGAAGTCCCTGGAGACTTCACAGTGACTGCTTAAGTTTCCCCATTCCCACCTGAGCAGTGCTGGAGGAGATGGTAGAGGTGTCACTGGTAAGCCATGCTTGGCACTGCGTGGGAGCTGACACCCTTCATCCAGCTCAGCATTCCTGATGCTGACCAGCTGAAGGTGGTACACTGATGAAGCTGGCATGGTTACATGGGAGCCTGATGGGCCCCCTCCCTGCTCTTTTGCAGGATTGCCTTGTGTATCATTTACCTCTGTTTTTCTTCTGCTTTTCTTCAGTTCATTTTGGCTTCTCTTTGAAATAGGATTCCTACTTTCTTGCCTTTTTTCACACATTTGAGGCGTCCCCTGTCAATCAGTCCCTCAGCATGTTTTGTAATTTTAATGAAATATTTATTACCATGATGTCAATTAACAGTATTTTTTATTTTTATATCATCCTAGGATCTGCCTCTTTTTCCTTTTCATAGCCTCTTTTCTTCTTTCTTTTCCCTTGCTGTCCCAGTTTTTCACCCCTTTGCCTTGCATGACACCATTCCTTTTCTGCCACTGCTCTGTTAAATAAGGCAACATCACACCCCCGAGGGACTTCTGCATCCTTGAGTATGGAGTGAGTACAAACAAAACCCAGTGGTTCAACAGATCTATTTCAGAGCCTTCTGTGGCTCCCATCATACTAATCTTTAATGTATTTATTCCTGTGACTTTCTGTGAGTTCCTACTATCTGTATTTTACTAATGGGAAACTGTCACATGGAAAGAGTATGCACCAGATTTTACATGTTTGTAATTATATAAAGCTTAGATGTGAGGTCCACTGAAACCAGTTATTCTGAAAGTGACATATGGACAAATCACTAGAAATCTGGGTTTATGTGATTTCAAATGCACCCCAAGATCTAGTCCTTTATTTTGGCCATGGCCAGCTGCTGGATATTACATAGTTCTTTTAGAGATAGATGAAACAGCTCCATATTGGCCAGTTTTATTCCCATACCTGCTACATACCTAGTGGGTTGAATGCCTCTAGTTTTCAGTTTTTCATATGCTTTTTCTCTTCCTTGCAAAGTCTGTCCTGAAGCCGTGTGGGACAGAAGGGGTGGGCAGGTACACATTGTACTCATTGGCTGATCTCAGGTATCTGGTAATATTTTGGCAATGTTAATTCAAAGCAAGATCTATTTGTTTACCTTTCCCAATTTTTACCATAATGAGTCTGCATATTCAGCTGCTGCAAATAACCTTGGACAGTCAAAACGTATATCCTTCTTCAAAATATCATCCTGGGAATCAACTTCGCACTTGGTCTTTTCCAGGTGTATCCCAAGGGTGATGTGACGTTCTGTGAATTGGATCTCAACAGTGCACACTGTATCCCATTCCCAATTATAAGCCAGTATTTATTGGCTCTGTAATTCAGAGATGAAATTCACTTACATTTTCTTGACTGGCATACATTTGGTTTTGACACAATAATCGAGAACCAGAACACTCCAAACCACTACTGTAATTATTGAACAATCTCACCTCTCTCAATCAAGGGAAATAAATTATTTGAGTAGTGGAAAGAGAAATATGTCTGTTGAAAATGTGTTTTCATGAGTGGATCCTGGATCTGACAATGCAGATGTTGGCAAGAATGAACGGAATCCCAGTTCAGTTTTGGAAAAGTATATTTTCACAGAGAACATGTCTCTTCTGGGAACCTTTAATTTAATGTACATTGGTTTCCTATTTTAAGAAAACATTTTGCTGTTAAACACTATGCCAGCCAGACTTACATTTTTTAAGCAAAAACTCTTTGTCCTGAAGTATTTTAATGGCCTAAAGAGCAGGAAATTGCCTGTGACATTTCAGTTTTTCCATTCTAAGGGAAAAATGGTCCAAGGTCTAAAAATAGCTCTCTCCTGAAAAACACCCTCCCTCTCATTCATTGTACTATACCATAAGCCATGTGACAACAAAGACCTTTCTTTCTGAGCCTAGTGTTGGTTTTAATCAGCTAGATCAGCAATTAAGACTCTTTTCATGTAAAAATGCTGACTTGAATAAGAATTTTGTTTACTGACTTAACCCAATTAGTTTGATGACCTGCTCTGCACTATAATGTCTCCAGTTCCTCCCTTTTCCTTTACCTGAACACAGATGATGTTGCTCAGAATTGCATATTCACCTGGGGAGAAATTCCCAGTGGACTTTGTCCTGTTAGCCTATTTTACTATTAGGCACTTTCCAGCTTTGTTTGCTATTTGAACATCCCTTTTTGAGAGGAATATTGAGCGGAATATGTCCATACACATTTTGGTCTGTGGTCATGAATGAACAAGTGAGAAGATGGTACGGAATAAATAAGGTTAACAAAAACATCATGTGGAAGACTAATGCCAAAGAGTATGTTACAGAGGTCAAAGATGGGTGCCTTATCATTATGTCTAGATACCCAGCAGAACTCAAAGGGAGTCTTGGTATTCAGGTCATTCCCCCGGCGCTGAATTCAGACATGTGAGTGAATCACAAGACACTTGTTTATTGTCAACTCATAAAAAAGAAAGCAAGACTGATTTATGTGTAGACTAAGGCTGGCGTGGAGACATTCCTAGACAGGGTGCAGCCCACGAGGCAAGCGGTGCTGTCACTGGGTAGGCAGCAGGTCTCAGTGTGCTCTGAAGCTGGAGAGAGAACTTCGCGATATGATCTCTTCAGTGGGGAAATTTGCTGAAGAGGTTCTTGCCCCTTGTCTCTACCTCAAGGCCCCGACCACTCACTCCTGTCTGCATTACAGCTTGCTTCCTGGCCTCAAATGTGCTACTACAAATGACTGTGGGGCCACGCTACAGCACACGTCCCTAAATCAGTTTAGGTTAAAAATAGCCTTCCAAAAGTTTTGCATTTTTGTGTTTTCAACAAAATCGTTTCAGCTGCCAGATTTTGCAGACAACCCTAAAAATACCTGTACAGTACAACTGACATGGTAACAAACTGGCTGGCTGAAAGGTAACTTAGCTTCTCAAATTCTTAAATGTGTCATGAAAATATGCATAAAGAAGCCATGCTTCCTCACTAGTCAAGTAAAAGCACAGGAGTTTTACTGTCCTCCAATACCGAGATCCTGATGAATGCAAACATTCACCAAGATTTAATGAATCCCATAGCCTTGGGGGATCTAGGTTGGACAGGCTCAATTCCATTGAAATCAATGGAAGCTTTGCCTCTCCCTTGTTTTGAGCTAAGATTTTTTTTCCTGTTATCTTTTCTTCAGAGAAGGCCTTGGAGTTTTAATATGGCCTGGTATTTGACCACAGGGTATGTTTTATCAAATACCAACATATAATGTTGATATAGTGGAGTATGTGACTACCAATAGGCTGCTGTATTGGAGACCTACGAAGTACAGTCGGAAAGGATGCCAAAAGAATCATCTAGATCACCCCCCTGTCCTGAGGCAGGCTCACTCATACCTACAGTCTTCATGGCACTATGCCTAAATTCATTTAGACAAAATGTTCTTTAAAAAACCCACACATCTCCTTAGGTAAGCTATTCCATTGTTTGGCTGGGGAATTTCCTCCCCATCTAGCCTATGTTTGACACGCCACCAATGTTTCATAGCCACACATCAGCAAGGGTGAGCGTAACCCCTGTTGGAAACAGCTGTGGCACCAATGCAGAAACTTAGCATGTGTCTGATGTTAATTGTTCCCTTTTCTTTTAGCCAGGAAGAATAAATGCAAACTGAACCTAATAATTTAGTGAAGGCAGCTAACAAACACAGTTGGGGGTATTGGCATTTCTGTGCACATATGAACACAAAAAAAGTTGAAGATAGTTATTTTCTGTTAAAGTTCAAATTCCTTGTCAGGGAATATTGGTGGTTTGTTAGTGTGGGGAAATGCTGGCATAAACACATGGATACATCTTCCCCCTCCTCCCCTTACAACTACAGTAAGATAAAATCTATTGTAGGCCCTGTGGGGAGAGATAACAGTTCTATTGACTAGCACATTTAAAACTGAAACCTACCAACATTGTAAAGGATGTACAGTAGAACTCAAAGTAGAAACAGTGTCTAATAAAAAAGCTATAAAATATCTTGCCTTCATTGAAACACCACTTGAAAGTGCTTTAGAGCATTGTAAACAGTCAAAGGATAAATCCTTGCAGCAGATGAAAAAATTACCAGTGATGAGATAAGCTGCTGTTTCAGAAGAGACTGGAAGACGGGAGAGGAAATGAAGATGCTGTAGAGACTCTGTGTAAACAGACAGTACAGCAAAGTCAAGACAGTGTGGAAGATGTAAAGGAAATGTTAGACTGCTAGGACAAGATGAGGTGGTAGCAGCCACAAGCAGTCAAACCTGGTTTGCTGGCGTTTTACCTTTTCTTGCAATGTACAAGAGTTATTTCATTTTTGTTACATTTTCTTTTCATCTGAACCCATTAGTATTTTAGAAAACGGAGGACAATGAAAAGAGTAAAACTAAAATTACTCAGACTCCTGTAGCATTTCTTTCAAAGGGTCATAACTTTTTAAGGAATCTGTTTTCAAGGGATCACCGGTTTTTCAGCAGTGTTTATTCATTCCTCCCAAACTCTTTTTTTTTTTTTTTTTGACTGCCCTTATTGCACCATTTGTGACATTTCTCCTTGTTTTGTTATTTTTTAATGGCACTGGCATATGAAATTCCAATTAAGTGACAGATTGATTTCACCTAGCTTTGTCTAGCTTAGGTGAAGTTTGCTTGTGTACACCAGGGTTAGCAACTGTAGTTGTTTACAGCCAATTACAGTAGGTTAAGAGAAACAGGTCTTTAGGGAGCATGTCATCTCCCAGCCATTCTGGGCATCTATTTTGGAAAAAAGACTGTCTTTGTCTTTAAATTGGTGATAAACTGAGCCTGAAGTGACCAGTTTAGGTATAGATGTCTCCATCACATGAATCATACCCTGAAAGTTGTACTGAATATTCCTGGTTACTGAGAGCACGGATTTTGCTGGAAGTTTTGTAATAACTGGTAGAAGTTGTTTCCATCTTTTGCAATACCTTTGGATTTGATGAAGTGCCTGATGAAGAAGCAAACAGTTGCAGACTTTTTGGCTCTGCCTAAGTGAGGAACTAAGCGCACCTTGCCTACAGGCAAACATATTGCAACATAAAATGCAAATAGCTTGAAAGAAAAATAGAAACATTAAAGACTTGATTCTTTATGCGCCCTCGAGGAAAAGGAGAAACTGGCAACACCTTCATAAGACAATTCAGGGAAGACTCTGACACAACCATGATGACACTCATATTATCGGTATTAAAAGTCTTAATGTGTCACAAAAGATACTTAGCTACAAAGGTAATTAAATAATGGACAAACAGTTTAGTACCAACAAGGAAACGAGTTCACATTTAACATATTATTTTGTATTTTTCCAACAGAACTGTTAGTTCAGAGTCAGTTCTTTGAGCACGGTAAATACCTTACACAGCAAATAAATTAATCAGTGATGTTTGTATATGCAAAAGAGGACAACTGGTAAAACTTAACTGTAGGTGTTGTTCATCAGCAGTCATCTCAAAGATGAGCTTCTGGTCATATTTGACAACTAAGATCATAGTTAAGCTGGTTCATATACAAAATACTGTGGCTACTATAGACTAAAGTAAAATTCTGCGGTGCCTTGATTATAAAGCCACTTGTGCTGCCATCCTTATCGCTTGACTATGCTCTTGTTCTGAAACAGCTGGGGGAGGATTTATCCTGTCAGCATTTTGTGATAGCGTTTGTGGTCACCGGAAATCTGTACAAGAGAGAAAAAATCCCACTTAGCAGCAGGAGGATGACAGCTACAATCCCGACAGGAATGGCAGCACCGACTTCCTGTGCCGCTGGGCTTGAGGGCATGTAGTAAGATGGAGGAAAAGCAATGCTCTGGTTATGTGCTACAGAATAGAAATTCCAGCTCACAGGAATGAGGACACACAGACCAGCAAATATGTAGAAGCAGCCACCCACCAGAAAGAAACGAGTAATGAGAGTTTTGTAAGTGATTCCCATATAAACATTCCTCAGAGCAAAGATTGTGGCAGTCAGTCCCAGCAAGCCTGTGAACATGGCGATCAACAGGAGACCCTGAGCAACATAGATTTCAGCTGGGATGGAGGAATCATAACCACTGAATTTATGACAGAACTGTTCTTTATAGCCAGGTGAGACCTGAAGGTAACTGATAAAGCAGACTTTCCAAATCCCCACCCAGGCAACGCCAGAGGAGATGATGGTGGTGTTGTCCACATGCCACACTCTCCATTCCACAGTTCCCATTGAAACAGTGCACAGGATCCAGCCTACAGTACCCAGAGCAAAGGCAGTCAGCTGGAGGTGTGAGCTGCTGACCAGGGAGTTCATCTTTTGGAGGTCTTCTGCTCTGTTGCAGGCACAATTGCCATGTAAAGTGAGAGAGGCACTGGAAAGAAACAGTGTAAGATTACAAAGGCACTTATTATTTTGGTGAATAGGTGAACCTGATAGTGAAAAAGTAAAAGCAGGAGTGAATATGTGTACAGAGGGAGGACAGTACTCATCTTTCCCCAACTGTAATGAATTGTTGAAGTTTAATGTCATAGACTAGTAACATCTATGTTTTATTCTGAATATATCATTGTATCACAAGGAGAAGAATGAGTCTCTGATTAGCTCCCCTTAAAATCTCCTTTCTACTTTCAGAACAGGAAAATTCACATCTTTTTCCAAGCTATTTTCTTCCTTGGTAATTAACCACTATGTTCAAAGATCCTCATTAATCATGTTACCGGCTAGTAGAAACTAAATCTGACAAAATCCTCAGGATCCTGGCTGTTGCAAGAGATCTCACAGAGCAGCCGCAGAAGCCATGCTTCACGCTTCTCTCTCCTTGCAGTTGTGTTTTCTGTGCAGTTTGTGTTTTCTGCCCAACCTGAACAGACTTTTGCTTTGTGCTGCCCTGTCTGAGAGCTGCTGGGACCAGGCTTGCACACAAAACACTGTAGTTCAGAGACATGAGCGAATCCAGGCCGCAGAGTCCAGTGCTTTGACCATTTTTAGATTATTTAACCATGACTTTGTTAGCAGGAACACTTGAATTAATGAGAAATATAATGCTCTGTGCAGGGGCTGGAGCCTGGACATGCTGCCATTGCTTTCTCACCCTCAAACTTTAACCAGGATTCTTTAGCGTTTCCCTTTTGCAAATCACACTCATTCATAACCTGCGCATTTTCTCCTGTTCAAATCATCCTAGCACTGCCATGGAAAAGATTTTAGTCATTTAGCTTAGTAAAAGATTTTAGATGGTTTGGTTTGGTTTTTTTGAACATTCCAAGTGCAAATTAAGTGTGTATTCTACTTTAAAAAAATGATCTGTTAATCTCCCATGTCTTTCATACAACCTTCTGAACAATTATAGGAATGATCTGTGATCAGGGAAGATGTGGCCTTGAACTTATTATGTAGATCTGAAAGGTTCTAGGGATCTTTATGAGTCATCTGAAACACTTTAACTCCTGGTCCCATTGAATCGAAGACTGGAGAAATACTGCTCGCTCTAGTAAGAAGGTAGATCTGCAACTACATGTTGTTATTAAAGCGGTAACTTTTTTTACTTACTTAAGCTAACAGATTCAGTTGGTGATACAATCTAATTGCAAAAATCCATCTGTGGAAATCTTAAATAAAAAAATATCTTCATAACAATATAGCCTTAAGCAAACACTGCCCATCATCTCATATCAGTGCTCACCGTATACTTACTTCAGTCCTGGAGCTGATGCCAGTGATAAGAAGACAGGATGGGGTGTTTTTTAATGCCAGGCAAGCACGGCAACATCTGCAATTTTATCATTTTGGCCTCCCACTTCATCTATGTATCTCCGATAGGACTGATTTCCTGTGGGACATATTAATCTCCATTATTGCAAATGTACATTTAATCCCTTCCTGCATGAAGAAAATTGCTCTGGAATAGCCTCCTGTGTTTTATCTACTTAAACCAAAAGCTATTTATAAATGATTTCTCAATCTGCTACCTTATTTACAAAGTGGTTATAACTCCCCCTATCTAATTAACAGTTAACCAGCCACACATCACATTAGTAGCTGCATAAGGCATTAAAATGGTTTTCTTTCTGTTCCACCTCAAAACAGCATTGTATTTGTACATGTCTAGTGATGGGAAGATGATAGAAAGGAAAGAGAGTGACCAAAGGAGGCCTGCACTGTCTCCTTCTGCTTCTGTTTGAATCAGTTTTGCACAAAGAGCCCAAGCTTCAACCATACTAAGTACCATTTTGTGCAGATCCCATATTTCTGCAACACTTTTTGTATACATCGTAAGTAGTCATTTTAACAACTTGCTGCTATCAAGGTCATACAAGATAGGCAAGCAGGCAAATCTGTGTCATTGAGAGCTGCTCAGAGAATGGTATCAGTATACATCTTCAAACATTGAGTTTACTCACCTGTCTGATTACAGAATTAAATGACATTGTATCCATGATTACGGAACCCTCTATCAAAGCATCATGTACTGAGCTACCTTAGCAGGGTGGCCAGAATTGAATTATAAAAGAAAAAAATAGGAATTTTTTTTTCCCTGTGAGATTGACAAAATCCACAGAATGGAAGAATTCAAGACTTACCCAAAAAACTTTGAAAACACTGGATAATACCCAGCTAAAAAAGATGGGCTTTAGATAAGATACCAAATATCTAGACCCAAAGCATGTAGGTAATTATTGATTTTGGCTCATTTCTCCATACCCTGCCCCCTGAAACTTACTTGATCTAACCTGTTATCACTGACTTAGAGCAAAATCAAGGTGAAAAAGAAATGCTTTTGAGAATGATGATGAAGTTGAATTACAATTCTCATACCTGCCTCATTTGGAAAGTCAGAAGCCTGTACTTGGGACCTCTTGGAGTTAAGATTCAGCAAGAACATTAGGAACAAAATATCAAGGTAAAATAGTTACAGGAATTTGCTTATTGTATGAAAACATGTCATAATTAAAACAAAGATGGAGTACTCTTTCCAATCTCTATCATTATGAATATTAATAAACACACTGTGGGTTTTACATCAAATGAGACCGGATATGTATCGCTTGCCAAAGAACATATTTGGATAAGAACATATTTAGTTTCAAGTTTCTGACATAAACCGTAAGCCTGAGCACTGCTGGAGGTTGCAGCGTCCATGACACCTCAGGCATCCCATGGAACGAGGGCATCCCACTGCAGTGGTCCAGCCGGAGCACCAGACCGCATGGTCACGCGTTGTGACCGTGTGCCAGCGGGCAAAGAGCACCAGGGAAGCTCGTTTCCCCTAAATGCAGCGAGATACGTTCGTTTTTCAGGATCATTGTGCAAACGTTCCCAAAGGAAAAAAAAAAAAAAAAGAAATAGGAGCCAGAAGTAAACGCTGAATTTGGCATTTTTATTGTAAAATGCAATTTGCAGATTGCATTGTGTTGATAATTGTATTTATTAATCATCCCTCAGAGAACAGTCACCCCCACATGGCT
>JBCJKH010048574.1:70411-87154 GCA_039877255.1 Loriculus beryllinus
TCAAACTGGCCAGGGCCATACCAACTCCTGCCGCTTCCACAAACAGAGAGCCAGTGGGGAGCAGTCCTGTAAGGAGCTACAGAGAGACAGATTCCTTAAATATGTGGAGGGCAGCTGCATTTCAGAAGTGTTTTATTGCAGCAACTCTACCTCAAAGGTAAGAGAGTTCTACTTTCATCCTTGTGCCTGGATGCTGGGGAAAGAAGTGTCAGTCTGCCCCTGCTTTGCTTTCCCTCCACCCATTCCATAGCCAGCTCACAAATTACAAGCACAGGAGACGATGGCCATCAATCCTCCGAGGCTGTGTGCTCCAGAACACATGGGACAGTTCCAGAAAGTGGAGGCAACCACCTGGAAGGAGTCAATGAAGAGAGATCAGCTTTATGTTGGCCCAAGGAAATGCTTTAACGGACAGCGGGATTTGTCCGTGCAGGAGCACTGGTAAGAGACTCACCCATGTGCAATGCATGATCTCAGAAAACATGAATTAAAAGCAATCTTAGGAACTAATCAGATCAGTAAAAGGAGGAGAATTTGTGGCAGCAACTGTAGGTGCATGTGCGCGTGGGGATCTGTAATGGGAGAAGAAAGATTGTCTGAGATGTGCTACCCGGAGTACTCCAGCCCAGTTGGCAAGTTGAGGGCTTGCAGACTCCCACCTATTGTCCTGACCCACCAGCTTCCCAAAGCCACGTTATAATTACTTCTGCTCTTTTAAGACCCCAGTTATAAAAGCGCTGGCAATCTAAATATTTATGGAGGTAGTCACACCTTGGTATGTGACCGTGTAACGCAAGAACTGCAAACACGAAAGGTGCATTTATGGTGACCATAAAATACTCATTCTGAGTTTCCTGATTTGCAGACATAGCACCCGACCTTCACACCGCACACTGCTGTTCATGACAACAGCACTGTACTGCTGCCACCCCGGAACACTGGCAACTAATCTCTATTTTCACATCCGCCTTGTGCTCACTGGTTCTCGGTAGGTCTTTCTCTGCTAAATGAGTCCCATTTTGCCTGTCTGGGGAAGCAAACACATGACAACCTTTGAAACCCATTTTTCATCAGTGAGAGCTCTCTGGTTTGGTCATTGGGAGACATTCTCTCTCCTCTCTAATAATTTACATGAGTCTTTTACCATGTTTTCCAGTTTTGCAACTCCTTTGCATTGGTATGAATAGTAGAATTAGACATGATATTTTAGAAAGCTTAGAAAGTTTTCAGTAATATTGCATAGCAAGATGCTAGTTTCCCCATGTTCCCCTTCTCTTCCAATACACTGTTTCAGTCATCTTTCTAAAGCATAGAGCTCATATTAGCTGCTCATTCACGATGACTCCACACAGTTTTTGAGAGTCACTGTTTCCTGGTCTATATCCCACCACCTCGTTCATGTGCTATCACCTGCTTTTGCATGTTACTGTACGAAATGGTGATTTGGTTGAACACACCCAGACATAGCAGTCTTGCTCTATACAACTTTCTTCTTTGTGTGCCAGGTATGCAGTGACTGTTACCACTGCATCTCTTCCAATCATCTCTTATTTGTGTGGTGGAAGTGCCCACTGCTTAAAAATGCCGGTCTAAATAACTCCACCTTTGCAAAACCAGTGTAACAAGAGAGTTTACTCACCTAGTTCTTTTTCCCCTCATTGTAGTAAAAATAGGAGGAAAAGCTATTCTTTTACTTCTCAGACTGTAAATGTATACAAACACATGGAGTATTTGGAGAGCAGGGTAACTGAAGAGTTTAGTCAGAATCTCTAGATCTTGAACACCAGAGACATTTCTTCTGCATTTGAATCAAAAGGAGTCGATATGTGCAGGCATTTGACAAACGGACCTGCAATTAGTGCTGTGTTAGGGACCTAAGGCATGGATTAATCTCACTTTGATTTCAGTCTTTCTAGAGAAAGAGAAGGAGGCAGGGAAGGGAAAGAGACCTGGTTTGAACCAGGAGAAATTAAAAAAGCAGGGAATTCTCTGCCCCAGTGCATTTCCCACTGCATTAGTTTTTCTTCCTTCAGGGCACTGATTATTACAGGTTTTCTTGGTTTTCACTTCCTTGAGATCTGTATCACCCTATTATAAAATAAAGCACTTGACTGCCCCACCCCATTTGGGTCACTGTTGGCCACTTCGATCATCAGCTCTGTTTCCCTTTTTATGTCTGGAGGAACCACACATGCCTGGCGTGCTGCTGTAGCTTAACTCCTGGGAGTGGCTGTGAGTGGTGCCCACAATGCTCACGCTTTTGTGTTTAAATTACTGAGATAAATAATCTCTACCTTCCATTGCTTACTATTTAGTTTGCATTTGCTCATTGTATTTATACTTCTCTGAGGCTTTTAGAAAAGACAGAAGCCTAATTTGCCAGTAACAAACAGTTCTGAAGAGCAGATAGCTGGGAAGCAAAACAGATGTTGGAACTAAACTCTTGAAACAATCTTCATTGGGAGGATTTTGTTCATTCCTCTCAGGCTTTTGGACTTTACAGCTCTACCAAAATCATGTTTTGTTAAAACTCTTGTAACTATTCATCCGTTACTTGGTTTACAGAATACGCTCCTTGACTGGGAGGGTAGCAAGTGATGCTATCACAAGGAACATCAGCAAAGTACCAACTCTTGGTAAGGCATGTCAGCCAGAGCACAGCTTTTTTTCCAGCTAATACTGGCGCATATGGAAGTTGCCTGGAATGAATGAAGTCTGGTTAATGTAGTTGCAGCTTAGGATGTGCTTAAGAAAAGCCTTTCTTTCAGTAACTCCATTAAACTGTATGAACACAGATCTAGAATTCTGGCATGTTCTCCTCACCTGTAACTTGTAGCATGCAGGCTTCATTTAGATACTCTTTTGCTGGAGATTTATGCTACTCAAAATATGATTATCCTTCAGTAACTTTCAATACCTTGTGCTTCAGCCCTACAGTCACAAATTTGTTTAATTAAAATCCTGTGTCAAGACAGGCAATCACAAATAGCAAATAAAAATACTCTAATAAAAGTAGACGTGCAGTGGCAATCTGGTTGCTCTTCAGTGGTACTATTGTATTTTAGTTTAAAGACTTACCCCTAGTGAGCAGGAGATGCACACAATTCCTGATCCTGCTTTAACCCAGGAGAAATGCCAGAAACCACCACAGCAGTTGTCCAGATGTCCTTGGTATCCCACCTGTGACAGCAGCCACTCAAAAGCAGCACCAAGCAGTAAGTAGTGACAGTTGGTAAGCTTTTGTTAACCATAGCCAGTTAGCAGGTTATTGCATCCAGAAGTAGTGAGGATTAGATCTACTGCAACAGATTTTGCTGACATGCTTGGGAGGAGAGGAAAACAGCCTAGTCACAAGGCCATCTCCCCCTGACAAATTTAGGAGACTACCTCCAAGACAGAGATACCAAAGCACCTAAAAATGAAGCTGTTGTGAGGAAGTAAAAAACCCAACCAACATCTTCCCAGCCTTGTTCTTGGGAAAGGCTCAACTGCTTTGACTAAAATAGAACTCAGCCTAAAATAAACAACAGCCTGTCTGCCCACATGGGTACAACCAAGGAAAAGGTCCTAAACGTAGCCTATCTAGAAAGTACCTGTTCTGCTTGTAGGTGTGCTACTGTAGTCTGAGAAATTACCTTCTGTTTTGAAATGCACTGCATTTCTTTCAATTCAGACTTTCTCCCGAGATGTATTAAATTAACCCACTTCAAATGGAAGAGCTTCATTCTTAGAAACATTATCAGAAAGAGTCGGTAGGGAGAATGAAACCAAGCACTTCAGAGGTGAGCTCTGAAACCACATGGGTAACCCATCTTACAGATTGTGGATCACTGTAATTAGTTAAGTTACAGCCTGGAACTGCAGTCAGTGAATGCAATGACTAAATTACCACTGCTTATAATTGACAATATATAATCCAGTAAGCACTTCAAAGATGCCATTATTAATTTTTATAAAGTCTACTCTGTGGGCAGGTTCCACTCAAGTATGCAGAAAAACCAATTATCCTCTAAAAAACACCCCATGACTGAGAAGTCCTTAATTAGAACAAGCCTATGAACTTCTGCAGTAAGTGACTAGACACCATCAAAAGAAGAGTTACTATTTGATTGTGCACCCATCATAAGACCTTTGCTAGCTACTGGATTGCCAACAGGTTACTTCACCTATAAAACCTGATACAATTAGGTGCACCAAAATTAATCACTAGGACTTGATTAGAAACTAAGACTGTAAAATGGTGACTTCTTTGAAACATCAAGGTCTGAAATACCCAAAAACAGAAAAGAAAGAACCTAATTTCAGTTTAAAGAGAAGCTTTTTTTTGCCAATTCAAACAGTTTACACAAAACCTAAATTGTTATTCCCCTATAGCTGCCATCTTGGACTACCACCAAGTGCCAGGAAACCAGGCATAAAGAGGTGGGTCCACATACATGCAGAGAGAGAGACGAATGGGGTGAAAAACAGTCAGAAGTTTAAACAAATCCTACAAATACCCAAGTATTAGTCCTACCCTAGCTTCCTTTTCCCTGTCAGTTTCTATGATAAAGACCTTAACAGACAATTAATTTTCAGGATGATTTATCAAGCTATAAACCATTATCTGTGGTCACCTCTACTATAGATTTGTGCACACTTCAAATCATAGAATCAGAATGGTTTGGGTTGGAAAGGACCTTAAGATTATCCAGTTCCAACCCCCGTGCTGTGGGCAGGTTCTCCTCCTACTAGACCAGGTTGTCCAACTTGGCCTTGAGCACTGCCCCAATAAGGCAGAAAACTCCACAGTTAATTTGAGTTCCCCATTAAATTGAAATCTAACAGTTTCTGTGGAAGTCTGTTAAAGATGGAGATTTCAGATTGATCTGTTCTCACAAAGAATCTTGAGAACCACTGACTTTAGATAGGTGCACATGAAGTATCCTTCTAAACACAGGATGAAGCCGAAACAGTGCAATTGCCCGAGTAGAAAAATCTTAACTCCTTCCCAGGTATATACTCTACACATCATGACATACTGATTTATTTTATCCACCTCATAACACACCTTCCTTTCTACCCTCCCATATTCACTTAAAATACACTTGAAATACTGAAGAGACATGAACATGTTTCTGGTACTTACTTACACTGGGAACCTGAGAATGATCAACATGTTAAATAACCTGTGAAAAGACAGCAAGCTACTCTATACCACAAGATAACTGGCCTGGCCTTTACAACCTTCAGGCACTGTTAGCAGATACCACAAGATGGCCAATTCCGCACGGCAAACAGTAGGTTCTGATAGTTAAAACTGCACACAGAAACTAACTCTGCATTGAAATATACAGTTTATTTTCTCAAAGTCAAGCAATACCATTTGTCAGTAGGTGAGCGTTTAAGTGTCAGGCAGGAAAATTGTACATTTTCACTCTGGGCTGCAGGATCCAAACAGCTGGAGAAACACTGTGGAAACCTTTCACTATACAAAGGGATCTAGAGTTGAGAACAACATTGGGTGAAGAAATGGCCATCCCCAGGATGTCAAAGGCAAAACATAGCACCAGATTTTTTCAAGAAGCAACAGTATAGCTATTTACAGATTTACATTATAACATTGGGAGGCAACCATCTTCAGGTTCACAGGGTGAGAGATTTTCAACAGTTTTAAAAAAGAAAGGAGAGAATGGTGTCTACTCAACTGTTTGGTGAAAAGGACAATATATATATATCTTTCACAATATTGCTACCTTTTATAAGAAAGATCTAAATCAAAGTACTGTATACAAACACATGGTAATTATATTATTATTCACATTTCACATACACATTTCAGAGTACCACAACATGTAAATTTTTTTAAAATGCCACAGATAAAACAATGCACACTTTTCTCCAAGCTAAAAGACAAGCATAATTTATTTGGGAACTGTTTAGTTTTGGGTTTGTTATTGTTAAAGAATAAGTTTAAGGACAAAAGGATCACTTGTCCTAGGAACATAGCAGCATATAACTGTGAGATGCCAGAAGACTACATTTCTGAACTAGGAGGAAAGAAACTAAGGTCAGCTGCAGGCCTTATAAAATGGTAGCTCCATCTGACCTCAACTGATACACATCAACATCACTTCACTAAAGATTTGGTCCAGGTATACGAAGTAGTGCATTATAAGGGGGGGCAACAGTCCTTTTAACATTTGCATCTGTCTGTACAGGAACAGGTTCCAGAAGATTTTTTGCTCCCCAATTCACAAGGAATGCGCTGATCAGTGCCTCTCCAGTTCTCTCCTCACAAAAGAAGACTGGGGGAAGAACTACAGAAAACCTTTTAGTGAATGGTGCCGCTTCAGGAATAATGGCAAAAATTCTTATCTCTCTTTTCAACAACTACCTGTATTTTCAACCTGCTTAGCTACAGACTGGCGTTCACATCAGCCTTGAAAATGGCTTCTTGTCAGGCAACCTGTTTGTGGAGACAGAAACATCTTCCGTTCTACAATGGAAATGGCATGTACACAAAGTCATCCAAGACTTTTCTTTGCCTGCAAAACTTTATCTTAACATAGAACTTGACATTTAGACACTACAGAATTTCTCTGCAGGTATCTGAGGAACTCAGCGCAACCTATTACTGCACTAAATCATGAGTTAGCACCTCTTTTTAGAGCTACTGGAAATCATCTGTTATAAGTCAATGGCAGTAATAGAGAATACAACCAGTAATCTGATACTGTGAACTAGCATTGTCCCGTTTATCACTGTGCAATGGAAACAAACAACTAACAAACCCCACTTATGTTCACAGTTACAAAGCAGAACTGCTCCAAGTAGTGCATGGTATTTACATGGCAGAAGTGTTTATATTGCATTTGGTAGTCTGAGAAAGTGAAAAGAACAAACAACATTATGTAGGTCAACTTCAATATAACTTAACTCTCTATATAAAACCATCACAATTTTGAGCAATCAAGAAGAAAAATAGAAGCAGTGTCCTTAGCCTACATTTATTTTCATAAAGTGTGGTGGGTTTGGGAGAAGAACAATAAACACATGCATTAAAAAACACGAGAAAGAGCAAGTAAGACTTCTAAATAATTTAGTTAAGAAATGTTTTGAACAAAATCAGCATAGTACTTCCAGCTTGTTTCTTAAATCAACTACAACCTGGTAAAGAAAATCACTTGCATTGCAGTAATAAGGTGTACAAATATGTCTTGCAAAATAATGCTTACAAAAATGTGCAGCAAGGCAGCCATTAGGTGATTTGCAAGCTGGTTTAAAAAATGTTTAACTGAGACTGATTTTACAATTATTTTCTGCAAAGGGAAAGTGCCATCCTATATACAATATTACAAAAAAGTGTCTGATGCCACAGGATCAGAGTGACACTACATTTCAGCAATCTGAATATATTAGCTATAAGATGCACGTTTCCCCTATTCAATGGGTCTTTAAAAAACAAAAATAAAAAGCCACTCAATTTAGAACTTCTAAATTTGTGTGCATTCAGAAATTGCTGTTGGGTTTTCCAGCAGTCTGTACAGCATCTGAACATAAAGTATACACCGTATTCTAAAAACATTACTGTTTGCATGCACAACTGCCACAGACTTTCAACTTACTGAGCAGAAAGGTTAAGAGTCTAACCTTTCCTGTGGAGCCTTCTGTAAGTTAAGCAATGAGAAACAGCTGTAGAGACCAGCAATAAAAATGTGTTCTAAAAAATTAAATACATCATCCCAAAAAATGAAAGCATTATTGCTGTTGTGAGAGCTATCATTCTCTTGTGCACTTGTTTCTCTACTGGACACTCAGACAAGCCAAGATACTAATTTGTATTCTTGGAAAGTCCCCCATCCCTTCGTTTTTCCCATTTTTCACATCCTTGGTCAAACTCAAGTCTTCTTATTTGAGCCGTTCAGGTTGGAGGCTATCAGTCAGACACTTCAGCTGCTCTTCCCCCAGCTTGATCTTGTCCTCAAGCTCTCGCTGCTCAATGATGAGGGCTGACTTCATTTTTACAAAGTGCTCATAGTCTGCTAAGTTCTCCTCACTCAAGTAGTTTGCCAAAATGTCAAAGACGATGCGCTCTCGACGATCCAGGTTCTCCTTCAGTTCCTTTGCATCTTCATGTTGCTGGGTTAGCAGCTTCTGCTTCTCTACCAGAGTCCGCTTAGGAGAAAAGAAAAACAGTTAAAAATTTACCAGGGGACAACAGCTTCAGTGTTTAAGACTCAAGTCTGTTTTATCTGCAAAGACAATGACTTTCCTGAGAGGTGGAATAAGGTTGCTCCTTGAAGTTCACTCTAATAAAATGCATTAACAAACAAAAAACATGTAGTGAATCAATAAAAGATGCACCATTAATCTGTATTGGCCTCAACAGCAAGAACTCCAAAGACTACTTTACTATTTAATAGTTCAAAATAGTTATATAAAGTATAGCTGCCCTTGAGAAACATCCAAGTTCTCCAAATTAAGACGTCACTCAGCAACGTCTTACATCTTCAGTACACAGCACTAAATTTCCACACTGAAAGAGCTGTGCTAGGAGACCCCAGAAAGACTAATTAAGAGAGAGCAATTTCTTCTAACACAGCTCCTGACACTGCGGGTTTTTGCTGTTCTGCTGCAATCTGCATGGCTTCTCCATGAAATGTGAAGTCATGTAGTATTAAGACATGAGCAAAAGCTGGGGCAAGACAACAGGAGAGAAGTAAAAAAAGCATTATCTTCCCAAAAGGGCTGTAAATGTTCTGCTTTGTGCCTTCACAAGAGACAAAGTAAGAAAAAGGAGGGTTGAATGGAGACTCACAATAAAAGAGGATAGGAGCTATATCCCATTCACATATATGCATGAGCAATACGGGTGAGGTTCATTTCACCCAGCTTCACCCGTCTATACAGTCAACAGCCACACCTGAATCACTCAGCTACGCTCCCTTAGCAGCATATGCAAATAAATGTTATTAATCTGACCTAAGTCAGACGTCTGCCTAGAAGTGACTGCCTTTTCCCAGCAACAGAGTATGGCTGGCCTACTCTGACATCAAGAATTCCTGTACAGACTTCTGAACTTAATTAAAAGGTGCCCCTAAGAGGTACCACTCTGTAACTTTCAGCTTTGCTTCAGAAATGAACTGTCTTTGAGAAACTATGTCTTCAAAAAACTCAGTCTGTTCAAATAAACGTGTCCCTTTTTTTCATTTGAACTTTACATTAAATCACACATGCTATAATAAGCCCAAAGGATTTACAGAAAAGTGCTTTTGTAGACTGCAGAACAGTCTTCTCAAGATGTATGAGACAAATGGGGATACAGACCAGCAAGCTTTAAGAGACCTATCTGCCAGAGTTAGATAGGCTCTGCTCAGAGTTGCCTCTCTTTTATCACATATATATATATGAGACATATATATATATATAACATATCCTGTGATAGGAAGACAGCACAAAGCTTATAGGGTGAAACACTTTCAGACTTGTGCTCTCAATGTACTTAAAATACACTGCCTGGATGAACGCAGGATTCAAGACAGCTATGGAAGACAAGTCATAAAAATCACATATTAGATAAACAACAGTTTAATCTTCCTTTAAGCTTATGCCAGGGAAAAAAACCCACTGCAACTTAAAAGCATAACTATCTGCTGAAAGAGATGGAAGTACTGGCTTCTTAAGTTCACTAGTGGAACTAGAAACCAAGATCAAACTTGGGAGAATGGCTACAACTCTCCTCAGGGCAGCCCTGCCACTTGTGTGAACATTGAGCATCATCATCAGAATTAAACGAAATCTGATGAGCACAAGACAGCATGTATCAAACAGCTGGTAGCTCAGTTGTAGTGTGACCTGCATAACCTTGGGATGAAATAGCTCTGGTTTTCAAGCCACTTGCCATTACTGTCAATATACACAAGAACAATCAGATGTTTAGTTCTTCATAACAATACCTGAGATTTAAGTTGTATAGTTACTTCTTACCAAGCCTATAGCATGACTAAAATGAACATGAGTAACCTGATAGTTTAAGGAAAGCAAACATTACTTTTATGAACTCTGAATGACACCTTAGTACCTCTGCCCTTGCAGGGGCTTAGGGACTGCCTAAGAGAAGTGGTATGCAGAAAAGAAGAAGGCAAATGAGATACCTCTTGAATTTGCTTTTACCTCCATAGATGGCTGACACAAGAAAGCCTGTTTTGAAGGGTCAAGTTAAATACACTGTAGCAGACTCAAGACACCATTCCTGAAATGGTCCTTTAAGCAATGGGTAAATGGCTCAGCAAGCCTAAAGGCATAAATGATGTCAGATGGCTTCATCTCTCAGTCTTCAACCAAGCAGACTGCAAAGGGTTTTCTGCAGTTTGCAATGCTCAGAAGCCTCAGTGAAACACAGGCCACCTGAAGCTTCCCTGATGGAACAATCTTTAGCTCTTTCTGTTGAGGAGTTTTTTCTCTGTTTTGAACCACAGCCATGTGAAGATGAACTCTCTCCATGTATCTGACCTTTCAGCATCCAGTTCTTAAATTATCCCTGGTACTTGTTCCTAGTCTTGCAATAGCAGGTCTTGTGGGCCTAGGCACCTGGTCATCTCTGGACTGCTGGTTCAGTGCTCTAGGATTCTCAGCACATTCTGGCTTTGATTGATAGGGAAAGTAATGAGAAGATGCTGGTCTCACTGCATGGAAGGAAAGGGGGATGGTAGCTATTTCAGACAAAGCCTGTTCCAGAAGCTGAAGTTGAAATACCTGATACTTTTCCTTGTGGCAAGACAGACCTATGACAGAGCATCTAATAGTCAGAATACTAATTCAGCCATGATGATTTGCCTGCTGGCAGACTATTTGTTTAGAAAGCTGCTGAGCTGTTGGCAGATCCTAGAAAGTGGAAAAGCTATCAGAGTAGTTTATTAGACAGCATCAGCTAAATAAAAATAAAATCAGTGATCACTTTAACCCACAAAATGCCAAAGGACAACCAAAATTCAAAGCCATGCACATACAAGACTACAGGCATTGTACTTACACTTGAAGTACCTGGGGACTTGATCCATCTGAGAAGCATCTCCAACTAACACTTCTAGATATATTTCTGATATTACTAAGGCAAGACCTTGGTGCCAGTGCACAAGAAGAATGGGGATTAAAATATGTTAAGGATTTGGATTTCTGCCAGTCTTAAATTTTACAGCAGAGCACACAGACAATTCCTAACTACCCTTACTACACACCACCTACTTACCTTCTTCTTTTACGACACTTAGCCAATAAGCTATTTTTATCGCAGTTTTCAAACTATGTTTCCTATATGCTCATATCATGTGGTAGCTCTTTCCCCAGCTCACACTCCCATATTTGAGCAACTGCTCATATTTAGGCAACTGCAACCACATTTAGAAAAAAAGGGTCTGAAGAAGGATTAAATTTCTGTAAGTTTCAGAAGCTTTGATCTGCCCTCTAATAAGCTGTCAAATACCTTCCCCTCCCCTTAGTCAGAGAGGGGCCTGGACAGCCATTAAACAAGTATGTTTGGCAGCAGCTAGGGCCAAATAGCAAAAGTACAGCTTCAGACTAGTCCCAGCACTTAACTGGTTCCTATTGGTGAAAGAACGGAGCATGCTGAAGAAACACAACATGAACCCACAGAAAGAATTCTGTTACAACACTTACATGTATTGCTGGCATTTCAGTCCACAGCTACAAGCCAAAAATCCCACTTCACGTTCATTTAACTGTAGAAGCTACACTCACTTGACAGATACCTGCCCTCCACCCTCTCTATTTATTTTAGCCTTTAAGTTTCACACACGTCTGCATCTCTTCTTTGGTGCATATCTGTATTGCTAGGTATCTCCTGCCCAGCTAAGGCCTGATGGGATTTGGAGTTAAACAAAATGGTGCCAGCAGAGGTGGGACCCAGTAGGCAAGAGCACCTTGAATGCTCCTTAAATTTTCACATCTGCTGGGATTCCTCCACATCACTGTTGAGCTATTCTGCTTGGAGTAAAATGTGTTTTCTATTGACATATTCTTTGTGCAATGCCTCCCTCCTGCTCCCCCAGTTTTTAAAAAGACTTGTTCTTCTGTCATTTCTTGCTCTTGTTCCTCGCTAGGCATTGCGGAGGAAGCTGTAGTACAGGACAAATATCTAACAACCTTACAGATTTTTGTCTGTATCCTTTATCTATATCCTTTATCAAGATCCTTGTTGAGTATAAAGAAATTTTCCACATTACAGCAAAGTGACTCTCTTCTCTCCATCTTGAATTGTTACTTTTGTTTTCTTCCTTTTTATGCTCCTATCAGTGGTTCCTTTCTTTAAGCTTTCACTATGAAGTCTGTTTTCCAGCACGCTGAACCCCAAAACACTGCTTTTTCTTGGCAATACGTTTGTAGTTCTAATATTTCAAGCAAAAGCAGCAAGATAAAGAGGAAAGTTCTATGAAATCCGAAGCAAGTGTCTTTATGAGATTTATCTATTCACTGTCCCTCATCTTGAGCGCTCCAATTGAGATAAACAAAACCAATAAACCCCTCCCACAACAGCTTCACTAAACACAGTGAAATTCTTATTGGCCTTTCTCACCCGTTCTTCCGCAGAGGTATTTTCATCCAGGTTATTAATGGCATTTTCCACACGGGCCAGACGACCTGACAGTGACAGCAGGAGGTTGACTACTTTGTCGAGGTCGCCGATAAACATCTTGAATTTGTCGAACTCATTTGGTTTGCAGACTTCTTTCACAATGGTCTCTACCTCCTCCCCCAGTATATTGTTTGCTTGGATGTCTTCCAGAAGTGTCTCACGTGCTTCCCTCAGCACCTGCAGCTTCCTACTAATGCTGTCAATAAGTTCTTGCTGTGGAAAATAAGGAGATGAGAATTTATTAGCACTACTGTATTCTTCTGCACTTCTGAAAGTCATGTCAGAAATCTAGCATTTTAATACACTGAAACTTCATGTGGCATTGACAATGACCACACTACAAATAAGTATATGCCTACGGTGAACCTCTGGACTCAGAGGTTCACGATGCACAGCTTCAGACCTGCGTTAATGCAATTCATCTTTGTGGCACAATATGAAGGACTCCCACCCTTCCCCCAGCAAATATTCCTGCTGCTGCTTTGAACAGTTTCAAAGCCAGCTATGGAAGAGCATAAAGTACAGTGCATCCTTTTCTCTCTAAATACCAGGTCCATAATACCTTTCTGAAAAGCTACACTTAGAAAGACTGTACCAGGAAAACAATGTTGTATTTTCCACATAACACAGTTAAAATTAGGGCACTGTCTAGCTTCTTCTTCCTTTCTGCATGTTAGCATCCCTCCAATAGCAGTCCTTCCACTTTCAGAAAACTTTAGCTTTAACAGCGCCCTACAACATTTCTGTAGGAAAATCGCAATCCCTGTGGCATGAAACAGAGAATAAAACCTACTTTATCATATAAAGCAGCTCTATATGAAGCTGTGCAAAATGGCTCTGCCAAAGGACCAAACAAGCATCTTTGGCTGTCACTGTCCTACCTCAGGCAAATATACCACCTCATCTGCAGTTTGCTGGGGTTTCCAACTGCATGGGATACACACACCCAGGCTTAGAAAAGCATGTTGGGTACACCAGCAGCACAGCCAGACCAAAAACCCAGATCTCCTCCCTCGGTGACCTGTGTTCCATCTGTGTTGCTTGGCCACCTCCTTGCTTTTGGACGAGAGGTCTCATTTCTTCTGTGTCCATTAGCTTTCCATTTGTGCACAAGGGGTGGAAGTCAGTTCAGATAGTTGTCTACTCTAACAGGAGATGAAGCAAACCCTAAAAACACCTCACTCATTTAAATGTAGATGCCTATTTAGTATTCAGCTAATTTCAGGTAAGAAAAATTCCCAAAGCACTCTAAACATACACCTCAGCACAATTTCTAAATGCAAATGACATCCTTCAAAATAATCGTTATTTGAGTCCCCCTTCTTTTTTAAAAAAACCCCATAAAATTCCTCATGCCATTCTTTAGGACCTCTGCTTTCTAAATGCAAATCTGATTACAAGCCTGCATGATTACCCCGAAACATAGTGACTGCCGCTACCACTCCCAGATGCTACTGAGCAGTCACTGCCAATTTATTTTGGGAACAACAACCAAACAAACAAAAAAAGAAAAGTCTGCCATCTTAAGAGAAAGCAACTACACCCTGAACATTTAACAGCCATTTTGAAAGCAGAAATTCAACACAGGGATTACCCGGGCAGGTTTTCTCCCTTTTGATTTAAGATACTAAGGCCAGGTTAATCTGGATTTGGGCTGTTAGTCTGGGTGTCCAAAAGATTAAGGTAGTAAGCAGTTCTACAGATGCCTGCTTTACTGACTGATTAATCTGCAGGATTTGATTTCTCCCCCCACCCTCGTCTCTCAATGTAAATGCATTTTGATTTGGATTATGTAGGTCACAGTGCTACCTTCTCATTTCCCTCAGATGACACACACATGCACACAGTGCTGCTGTTTCACCATCCGAAACACAAGGGGATACTGTTATGCTCTGTTATTATCTTACGTTTTTCACTTCAGCATATATTTCCCCAGTAGCATCCTACTTAGATGTCCCCAAGCAGCTGAAGCTAGCATCTAAAGGATTGCTTCTGCAGGTGTGAAGGATGTAAGTATTTGCCTCTCTAAGATTGTCATATCTACTAAAGAGTTAGGATCACTGATTGCTTCCTACTCAGACAAAGCAGTCTTTGGATGAAGCAACTGTGGGCTCACTACATGCTTTTGCTAACCAGCAGAAAACCTGTATTACATGCAATATCTACTGAGCCAGAAAAGCTCCAATCTACATCTTGAAACGCAGATGAATAATTCATAGCTTTGAATTCTGTACCAGTAAGCAGGAAAACAATAAAATCTCATCTTTTTCCAGTAATTCTTGCTGATCTGACTAGCAGCACAGAAATTAGCTCAGTGCTGCTAAGGTGGTTCACTGCTTAGCATGCTTTACATAAATTACTCCCTTCTCAGCTCACCATTTCACATGAATTCAGGCCTAAAGCAGAAGAAACTTGGTATTTCTCAATCATTTTTACACTCTTCAGGAGTTGCTGTAACTCTCTCTAAAGACTATGAGGACTTCCTACTCAGCCACACATGGATTTTCATTACTAACAAAACACTCTTGTAGGGTCTTTAACATCTGTTTAGTATTTTATAATTGTAGTAAACCTACATTAAACTCACTATGTTAAGACACACGCATTCCATTCCTTCCAGTTGGGAATACAGGGATCGTCCCTCCCCTTCTAACTCCCCCCTCCCCCCCTTAAATTACTGACTCCATATGAAATTCCCATACTTACTTTGAAATAATAATAATAATAAAAAATAAAAAGCACCACCACACAATTCTGGTTTGCAGAGAATGACAAATATTACAATCATTCCATGATAAACTGCAATTAAGTTCTCTTGTAATGGAACTGATTTCAAGGAATCAAGGAATAGGTTCTGGGTATATGCCTCCTCTAAAATAACTAAGTCATAAAGTGTGCTATTAAAGTGTTCAAGTCCTTAACAATCCCTTGTTAAACTGTTGCCAAATATGTGAAGCTGAGCCAAGTTATATATTCTGGCTGTTTTATAAAGATGGCTTGACCCACTTAGCACAAGTTTTATGTTTTCTGACAAGATCCAAGATGAAAGCCCACTGAACTGAGTGCTTGCATCTCACCGTATGTTGAGGAGCAGGGAGAGGAGTAAGGAGCAATGTGTGTGTCTACACTATATATATTCAGAGAAGACAACGGGGAAGCTCTGCTAAAAGCTCTTCATTAAATACTTCCTATCTCGTATGATTAGTGGTGCATACCGGAGATAAGGCAGGAGTATATGAAAAGTGAGTATGATTTTCCTGTTAACAGACACTAACACAAATAAATGTCACTTTTATAAGCTTGAAGTTTAAGTCTTTAGTCTGTTGGGCAAACAAGAAAGGTTTAACACACCCTCCATACAAACACTCCATAATTAATGAGAAGGAAACTAATTCTAGCAAAACCGATAAACGTGACAATCGTGTGTGCCACCAGATAAAACCAGTTTGTTCAAAAAGCAGTGAAATCCTTAATTTGTCTTAGTACAGCTGCTGGATACAGTGGCTGTCTGGCAGAGGGTAAGTGCAGCTTTTGTGCTGCAACCATACCATGCCCCCAGTGTTGCACACCATATTGAACAGAGTGATGCAGCGGGGGCAGAGGGAAAGAAGGAAGGCTGTGGGAAAGGAAAAAACAAAGTGATAACAGAAAACACTACAGCTCCCTCATGTGCTGTGGCATCCACTCCTGCAATGAACCAGAGGTGGGAATCTCCTACAGAATCTCTCATCCTTAGAAGATAAGTCTTTGGGACTGGATTATTGAATGCATCCTGGCAATTCATCATTAAGCAGAAAGCTGATTTCAACTGAAAAGATTTGCACACCACTGCACTAGTGGCTTAGGTGAACAGAGTTAAACTACATCACATTAATTGATCAAACAGACCAGATCCTCCAGCTTAGCCATACTGGGAACTATAATTAAAATATTTTGTGCCAAATAACTAAGGAAATGAGTGTGATGATTTTGCATAGCACAACATTCTCACAAACCACAAAAATATCATTATATCATCTTTTTAATAGCACAAAATCATAGAATGGTTTGGGTTGGAAGGGACCTTAAAGCTCATCCAGTTCCAACCCCCCTGCCATACGCAGGGACAC
>JBCJKH010048576.1:0-12431 GCA_039877255.1 Loriculus beryllinus
TCCGACCCAGGTGTAGGACCTTGCACTTGTCATGGTTAAACTCCATGAGGTTGGCATCAGCCCACCTCACAAGCGTGAAGCCCCTCCCGGCTTCCACAACCCCTCTCAAGCCGTTCGGTTTGCACTCACCCCCACCTCGCTCTCTCCCTTCACTCCCTCCATCCTCCCCATCCCAGACTCCCGGTCCCCCTCTGACCGCACTCCTCACCCGGAGCGGCTCAGCTCCTCCCTCAATCCCGCTGCGGTCGCTTTGTCCCCCCGCCCCGGCAGCGCTCCCGGGGGTCACCAACACACCCGGAGCACAGCAAGGGCTCAGCGGCCGCCCGGCTCCTCCGGGATAAAGACCGGGACGCGTCTTTACCGGACGAACGCTCCCTCCCACCCCCCGGTACCTGCCGGCACCGCACACCCCGCCGGTTACCGGGCAGGGAGCGCCGGGACCCCGGTGAGCTCAGCGGTTAGAGGCAGCGGAAGGAAGCCGGGACCCGGGACACCCCTTCCCTTTCCCTGTCCCCGTCCCGGCCCCGCTCACCGCACGCGGCTCACGTCCCCCTTCTTGCAGCTGGTGAACAGGTCGCTGGTGTCCATGGCCGGACCGGGCCGCGGGGCCGCATTGACGCGGAGGGCGCAGGGACCCGCGGGACCGGGACCGCTCCGGGCAGCGGCGCCGGGGCGGAAGCGGCGGCGGAGGTAAACACGGCGGGAGGAGGGCGGGGGAGGCAGAGCGGCCCCGCGCGGAGACGTTTTAGCGGAGCGGAGAGCAGCGCCCCCGCGCGGCTTGGAGGAGCAGCTGTGGTCCAGAGGCTGGGACGCGCGTGGCGTGGGGAAGGGATGGAGGGGGATCTGCTCTGGAGGGACAGTGGGAGATGCTCTGCTACACATCTGAGGGGGGAATGGTTCAGAACGGGGGTGCGAGGGGGTTCTGGAACACCCGGCATGGGGTCCAGCATCCGTGTGGGATGGCAGGGACCTGGTAGGGACACCCACTCCAGAATACAAGTGGCACGGGGATGCACACACACGTGGCACAGGGATGCACACACACGTAAAGGCCCTGCTCTGGAACAGGGGGTTGTGATGAGCCACCCTAGCAGGGAAGAGGGGTGCTGGGTGACCCCATGGTGATAGGGCAGAGAGCATCCACACCAGGATGTCATCCCACGGGGCTGAGATGCCACTCCATGGGGATGGGGTGTCACCCCACAGGGAGAACAGCCCAGAGGTGAGCCGAGGGACCTTGGCCAACATTGTTTTAACAGCTAGGGCAGACATGAGCTCCCAGGCAAAGCACGGGGCTGGGGCAGTGTTCAGCCACCCAGGAGGTGTGTTTTATTGCAAAGAAAACAAAACCACAACCCTGTCACTCCCAGGGCCGGACACGGGTGTTTGTGAGTGTTCCCCGGCAGCAATCCCGAGCAGCGGGCAGGGCCTGCAGATGTCTGGGTCCAGCAGGAATGAGGATGGTGAGAAGAAGGGCTGGGAGCCTGGTTGTCGGCCGGGATGAGCCCAAGAGGCTCCCATGATGAGCACAGATGATGTGGATGTTGTCTCTCACTGTTTGAGCTGCCTCAGACCCTCTGTGAAGGAAAAATGCTCCTGTGTGGCTGCGGAGATGAGCTGGAGCGGGTGAGCTGCTGCTGTTGCTGGCAGTGGCTGCGGCGCAGTCCTGCTGCGATGCTCTACGGTCATACTGCAATAATCCATATGATAACGTACCCGTTTCACCATGCATCCTTTGCCTCGAGGGATCCTTACGGTGTTCTGCAGGATGCAAAGCCTCAGCACATGATGGACTCCACATTACAGGCGCTGTTCTAGACATGTGGGCAACAAGATCCCATCTCCTTGCTCTGCATAGGGGGATATCCTCACACAAAGCATCACGCAGGAGCCTGGTGCAGGCCCCTCCTCAATAAAGCAGGCAACAGTCTCGGGCAAGCCACAGGAATCAAATACCCAAAAACATGGGGAAAAGTCCTTTTCCTCCATCTTCTTTTCCGTCTCCACTTCCCAGCCGCCACCAGGTGTCAGTGCGATCTAACGTTTGCCCATGGGACCAGCCGCTGAGGTCCCAGAAGGAACGCGGCTCTTCAGCGCTGGCTTTGCCGGGCACACCGCTCCGAGTCCAGCCTTGACAGTTTTTGTTAAAAAGAAGTGTAACTACATGAAGGTGATAGAAAAGCTTCCCGTTACAAACGCTAAGACAAAGTTTCTCTTTAAATCCTCCCTGCGCAGCGCTGGAAACACAAGCGCTGAACAACAAAAGAGGGGGTGGGCTCCACAGTGCTCCCCAGCCCGCAGGTCCAGGATGACCTGTCCCTGCAGGGCTGGGGGAGAGGGACAACAGTGCAATCGACTTAACAAGATCTGCCTAGTGCAAAAACACGGTACAGAGAAAGAAGGTAGGAAAAGTATCACCAGACTAAAGTGAAATGCTATTAACCGAGGATGTCCGGGGCTAAATGGAGATCATACAGCAGGGTGCACCCTGCCAGAGACAGCAGAAAGTAGTTTGCAGCCTCATGACAGCCACCCTTAAACGCTCTCAAGATCACCTGGATGCTCTGGACACAGAAGAGAGATCCACAGTCTCTGCAAAGCTTGAGGCCATAACAGCTGGAAGAGCAAATGAGAAGAATCTGATAGTTTATGAATAAGCCCACAAAGCCCCCTTGGTTTCTTGGAAGTTTGAGCACTTTACACCAGATCAGGAGGTGCTGAGCCCAGCACTGCTTTATCAGCACCTTGTTGTCTCTCTGATTAGTAAAGCGGAGAGAAAACTGGGCAGCAAAGCAGCTCCTGGCAATGATGGGCACCAAGGAAGTTTTTTGTGGGTGAACTGATTCACATTATCAGTGGCCTTATTATTTTAATAGCCACTAGGCATTAAAAACATCTTTAATGAGGATTATTTGACTTAGAAAAACTGAGATGGTGACAGTGCCTAAGGGCCTCGTTATGCTAAGTGCTATACAAACTCAAATCTAAACTCCATGTTTTAAGGAACTCCTTGTACCGTAACAACTCCCATTTAATCCTGTGAGCCCCAAAGCACCATCAACACAGCCACTGAACCTGTGCAGCTCCACTGCACAGACCCATCCTGGTCAGCAGGAGACATCAGGGTGGCCAGGGAAGGGCCATTGGGTGGATGTCCATGTCCATGGACTGTCCCCTTTGTCAACTGATGGGGGGGGGGGGTGGTGAAACTCCTCTGAGCATCACTGCAACTAACAAGATCCAAAAGGAGCTGATGATCACCATCTCCTACGTAACACAGGGAAAGGTGTGGAGGTGGGATAATACCACTGGAAACTGGAATCTGGATAGGAAACTGGAATCTGGATAGGAAACCAAAGGCTATTGTCACCTTTCATGAATCCCTAAGAAACCGATAGCAACGTGGTCCTCCATCGAGGTGATCTGTGATTCAGTCTGCGTGCAAAGCGCTATGCAAAATGAACCAGCAGACTCTGTACCTTGACTTGAGGCACCCACACCGGGGGTGAACATGCTAAAAAGATCTGTACACACAGGGATAGATTTACAGGCTGCACATCTGGGGTCTTTCTGTACAAAGGCTCCCTTAAAGACCAAAGGTGAAGCTGCACCTTGCAGTAAGCAAGCACACACATCACCTAACAGAGGAATACGGCTGCCTCTGACCAAAGCAAGTCCCTCAGTCCCTCAATGACAGGAGAAACAACGTTCTGGGATCTCAGGCTCCACAGTAGTTCTGAGTTTAGGCAGGGCTCAGAGCACAGTTATGCATTCATCTGCCTTTTATTACACATCTTCAGGGAGGAGCTGGAGCCTCAAAGTTGCCTAAGGCATTCCTGAACAACGTTCATTGGGGACCTTTTAGATCTCATCTCATCCAAGCTGGCTTTGAAGCTTGCTTAAATGCAGTGCTTTGAAAGATGCTACCCTGATTTACACAGGTGGGACAATAAACACCCCCCCAGGGCAGGATGCTGAGGAGGAAACAAAAAGACCGGGAAATTATCTGTGTCTGACTTCTTCTTTCTCTCCCTGTTTGAAAAACCCCAATAGTCTGCACTTACCTCAAAAAGACCCACTGAAACCAACCTACCCTGGAAAACAGGGGTGAACTCTAAAACTGAGACACACAGGGATGCTTTGCTGCTCATTTCATAGGCTACTGCATGAAGGAGGCATTTAACTGACCTTTCCCAGCAACTCTCTGACCTAAAGCGGGTTTCCAGCTAAGATGCTGCTCCATGGCACCGAATTCTCTGCGATCAGTCAAAGCAAGGGTAAAGTGCTCAAACTCTGCACACTCAGCCTGGAGCTGGGGAGCTGGAACAGGGAATGGGGCTGTCTGTGGTGTGGGGGGGAAATGAGATAACGGAGGGATGTTTTCCCCAGTATCAAGAGTTCACCTCACCAGCAGCTGAGTGCTAGGGCACTACAAAACCTCTTTTCACCTGTGGAAGGCAACCTCTGTCCAGGACCTCACTGGGTCTTGGCTCCCCTCCACCTGGAATGCAGAGGTTTTACTGCACCTGCAGGGACTGAGCATGATCTCAAGGTCAGGATCTGGCTGCCAGAACTCCAGCTGCACTCCCAAAGGGAATTTACTCTCAGAGCTGGCAGATTCAGCCTCTCCACCTTGCTTCTCAAGCCCAGCCACTCTCAGCCACTACCAGAGAGCTACAGTAAGTGCATTTAAAGGCGATGAAAGCATTGGTGCTACTGATAGGAACACACACACAGAGACCTACAAACCCACCCCTCCCGCTTCCCTCTGTTCAGGGATCCTCCTGGCTCTAAGCCTCAGATGCAGGCTCAGGACTTCCATTGGGAAAACTTCCTCAAAGACTTGACCTCTCCCAAGCCTTTAAGAAGTTCCTGAGAAGCCACCTGATTCCGTGGTCCATCAGTCAAGATAGGAGAGAGACAAGTGTACGTGAGGGGGTGGTTCCCTCCCTTCCTGTTCTAGAGATGCGTGTCTTCCTCAAACACATCCACGTCCTCGCTCGCCTGCTTGTTGATGAGCACATCCCAGCTCTCCGGCCCGTTGATGGTGTTCCCGCCGTTCACGCTCGGCTTCTTCTCCTGCATTTCCGACTGGCTGTCACTGGCCACGTCCAAGGTGGGGTTGTCATGGCAGCCGTTCTCCACAAAGCGCAGCTCCTCGCCGTGCGACTGTGAAGAACACGAATGGAGACAAAGGGGGACAGGTCTTAATGCTGCTGAGGAGCACCAGCACAGCAGGCTCTGAGCAGGGTCAGTGCAAAAAGGTACATTTACTCCTAGCCCAGGCCTCGCAGTGGCAAAGAGCACAGCTTTGCATCTCTTACACTTGAATGGGCTCCCCTGCTGCTCCAGCAGTGTATCCGGCTAAGTGGACAAGGGAAATCCACCTCCCTCAACATCCCAAGAGCTAAGAGTTTAGCCACCTTCTCCACCCATCCAGTGCTCACCATGTTCTTCATCTTGGGCAGGCGTCGCTGCCAGCAGTTGTATATGAGCCCCAATACAATGATGATGGCACAGATGGAGCCGATGATCACCAGGACCACAAAGAGCTTCCCATAATCACTGCGTGTCTGGTTGGTGTGCGACTGGCAGCTCGTGGTGGTTGAGTAGTTCTGGATGCCAATCTGGAAGGCAGGAAGGAAGTGGTACAGTAAATCCCGTGGGATCCTGTTCTGACTTTCTAGGATCCAAGTACAGGACCACCACTGGGAGCAGAACTAAATCCCTGACACTGGGACTGGGGAGTCAGGACATACACTGGCTTACGCAACTAGAGGGCACATAACTAAATAGAACACCATCTTCTGAAAGCTGACACATCAGCAAATGACAGTAGGCACAATCTTACCTTGACCACCTACCCAAGGATCACACCTATGTGCAAGACAAGGAGGCCTGCACAGGGGCACAGTGGCAAATCACACCTTGAACCAACATAAGTCCTTCCTGGACACTTCCAGTTGCTCATACTTTGGTTACCCAGTTTCTACCGGGTTGGCTTTTTGCACCTTCTCTGGTGTAAGCCAAGCAATACACATCAAGCACTTTGCTTTGCCTAACTGCACCAGTTTGATTGGATGGTGTGAAAACCTGAGAGCAGACAGCCAGCAAGGGGCTAAATCCAGCGGAATTACTCCAATAGTGTAACACATCCAAGCAGAATAAACCCCTTGGTGCCTACATGTCCCTAAGAGGCAAAGTCAGAGATCATGGGGCTAATTTGACCTCATCTCCATCCTCTTCCAAGCTGCCCATGGTTAGAAGGGAATACGCAAGGGCTGGAGGCAGCTGGCAGAGGAGCCTGGCATCCCTCGCCTTTGCTCCCCTGCCCGCCCTTGTGTAGCCTGTTGTCTAAAGGAGTGAAATGCAGACCCTGGCACTGCAGGAAGAAGGTGTGTGAACATGTCTCATCTAGTGCAGGCACCTCTCCCACCTCTTCAGCAAAGGCTGAGAGCAGCCAGTGCATGTAAATCAGCCATAGGGTGAGCAGGGCTCAATCTGGGGCTCTGCAGCACCCACATTGCCACTGGCAATGGTGTAGAAGGGATGAGACCAAGTATCCCAACAAAGTGAATGTGTGAAAAGCAGCTTTACAGCCAAGCCAGAAAAGCAAGGAGGGAATAACCCATAGTTACTCTCTTAATGGGAGCAGACATTTGATGGCCTGGCAGCTACCACAGAGGGGAGAAGGGAGTTTGCCAAGTGACTGACTCATCTGTTTGCCTGCACTCGGTTAGGCTGAGATATGCTCCCAGCTTTCAAGTTGCTTATTTTAATTGTATAGCTAGCCTTAACAAATGGAGGCAGGCAGACAGGCTCTTACCTCGGCTAAGCTCCTCTTAACGTCCCCCAGTGCCATGAGAACATCTTTTGTAGGGATGACGCCTGTGAAGAAGGAGAGGAAGAGCTCAGTGCTGCTCAGATGTACCCATCAGTCTGAAATCCCCAGCAGGATGGAGGTCTTGCAGGCTCCTTCTTGCAGCACTTACCCTGCTCTCCTGCCAGTGTCATCAGCAAGTGCTTGTCGTTCTCGTTGGGTTTGCTCAGAGAGATGAGCCAGCGGTCCTGCAGTCCATCCGCCTGTCTGGAAAAGGCATCCTCCACCAGGGCCAGCAGCTGGGGACCCTTCTCCAGCCGGAACTCCTCCTGCCGCAGGAAGGGCACCTTGGTGACCACATGATGCGGATGGGGCAGAAGCAGCACCACAGGGCTGGCACAACTGCATGGCCAAAAGCGATGATAAACCTGCTCCAGCGCTCCCCTGCTCACCACAGGCTGGACACACACACATCTCCTGGTGCATCAACCCTTCTCCTCATCTCCTGTGGACTCCATACACCCCACACAGTGCCAAACCCAGGTCCCCTGGCTCACTGGGGTGCTGAGGGGCTGTTATGGTAAGAAGGATGCAGCGGGTGCCGTTCAGCCCCACAACATGCTCCAGCCACCCCTCGGCTGCTCCTTTCCCGCTCCCGGGTTTCTATTCCTGTCTCCGGTTGCCATGGCAACATGAGGGCCACGCAGCTGATTAATAAAATGGAGAGCTCCCGTTGCCATGGCGATCCGAAGCGCTCTGGGCAGGCACAGGCCTGTGCCCAAAATGGCCTAATTGGAAGAGACACCAATGACTGGGGTCTGAATCACAGTGCCCTCACCTCACCGGGTTGTGGTTTGGGCATGGGGAGCAAGAAGATGCAGCGTCAGGCTGCCAGGTCCTGGCTCTGCTCTGGGGATGCAGAGGAGGGGGAGCAGCTGGACCCAAGAGCGGGAGGAGAACAGAAGTGAAATGTGATGGGCAAGGCTGAGGTTGCAGAGCACTGGTAAATTGTCCATGGTGGAGGAATGGGAGCTCAAAGGAGCCTGAACGCACATGAGCCAATGTGGAGGTCACCTCCCAGTGCGTAGCCAGGCACTAATGCTGGGTCAGATCCTGCAGTCCTCACTTGGGCAAAATGCCCAGGGATATGAAGTGGGAGATGTGCCCAGAGAGAGACTGAAGTGACTCCCTTGCCCAGAGCCCATTAGGAAGATAAATGGGCTGCCAGCTTAACCCAGCGATACAGACATCATCCCGGCAGGAGGCAAGAGCCTGGTGCAATGAAGAGTGCTAAAGCTCAAGATGCAACCCTCTGGAAGGGGGTCCCTCTGCTTTCAGGAGGACTCGGTACTGCACCAGATCATCATCAAAACACGGAAATATGAAACAGAGAAATGTTCCTCTGGTGGCTCAGAGCAATAGTGACTCCCTATTCCTGTATGATCCATGGCATCAGAACAGGAAACGTGAGGAATCCCCATTCACACTAATTCAAACCGTAGCACCTGCCATGTAGGTTCTTCCTTTGCAAACCTGGAAATCCAACCATCACAGGGCTCAGGTATGGAAACCAGGAAGGAGAAAGGATAAGCAGAAAGTTGGTGAGTTGCTCAAACTGAGCAAGTTACCATGTGTAGGAAACAAACTGCATCAGCATCATTGGAAAGGAGAAGAGCTTGCTTCCAGCTTCACGAATGTGGTAATGGGACGCAGAGTACAAAGCGATGTTCATGTTAAATACGTGTGTTAATACGTGTCCCTTTGAATAAAGGGGAGGACAGCACAAATCACTGGCAGGGAAATCTGTTTTGAAACATCCAATCAAGTAGAAAACCAGTTCAGCCCTACCTATACCTGGCACTGTCTTCTCACAGCAAGGATTCAATAGTGAAGGCATCATTTGGCTGAGACATCTGCACATCTGCTTTCCACTGGTTTAACAAACACAAGAGCAAGGGACCACGGGAAGGAAGGTGCCACACATGACAAAATTAACTTGCATTAATTAACCACAGAGGTGGGAGAAAGAGCAATGGGGACTGGGACATGGAGGAAATGGGGCAGCAGGACTCTGGTTTTCAATCTGAGTTGCAATTGTGAACTCTAGCAGAGATACTTAGAACTCTTCAAACTGGTTTGCTTAAGTGAGGAAGAAAGAGACGGACTTTTCATCTCCCCTCAAAGCAGCCAGCATCCTGCAGGGTGTATAGGAATTGCCCTGTAGGAACCACAGCAAAGGAGCTGCAGAAAGGAGCACAGATACATGAGGCCATAGTTCCCCAATGAAACATTCCAGTCTCAGGCTGTCAGGCTCATAATCATTGCCTAGAATTATGAAGAGCACCTTGATCCCAAGCCCCTCACGACAGGTTTTTGAGTGCCTGATAAAAGGCCCAGCAGAGGTGAATGAGCCCCTTTAAAAGGGACCCACAAGGGGCTCTGGGCTCATGAATTAACCGTGGCTTTATGGGGACGGATGGACGGGCAGTGGATCAGCAGAGCGTGGCTGGTGAACAGACCCAGATAACACACAGATAACAGGGTGGGGAGAAGAGGCACTTAAGGGAGATTTAGTGAAGGCTACTTAACACCAAACCATTCACACTGCAAATGGGGAGTCCCCATTCCTATGAGCCATCAGAGGACATTAGTACATCTTGGAAGGAGGGGAAGGAAGAGGAAGGGAGGGAAGACAAATCACACTTCAGTCCCGTCAGCAAGAGGTGCAATGTTAAAAGCCCTCGTGACAATCCAGGTACTGATGGCAGAGACTATCAGCCACGAGGGAGTCAAAACTCCAGTATGAGACTGACATGTGCTAGACTGATCAAAATCATCACTCTCCACCCACCCTTTTCCCTTCTGGAGAGCAGGAATATTTCTGTCCTCCTCCCCTTCTCTCCACAGCCTCTACAGGGAAGCTGAGATTTAGTGATTTAGAATGCTTTGTAGTGAAAGCAGGCAGCAAGAGCTGCACCTGCCTCCACGGCCCCAAGCACTATTGCCCCCTGTGCCACTGAATCTCTTAGGGCTGACTTACACAGTCGATGTTATCCGACATGTTCAGGATGATGTAGTTCTTCCCCGCAAGGTTGCTCCAGTCTTTGCAGATCACCTGGAGAGACAAGACAAAGAGCTGGGTTTGGGCAGAGACTGCAGCTCTCCTGCTGAAACAAGGGACAGGGCCAAGGGGCTGTGATGTACCTGCTAGAAGCACTTCTCAAAGCGTGTAACTGTCCTTTAACTCTGTACTGAGGAGGAATCACCATTTCAGTGCTAGCACACAGGGCAAGGACAAGGTTACCATGCCAGCACAGCCCAGCTTTCCTTCCACCTCTGAACTGCAAGAGGACTCATACTCAGCAGAAAGCTGCCCAGCCTGCAGCCTGATCCCATACGTGACCAGCACTGAACACAAACCCCTCTCTAGTCCTTAAACTGGGCGGCGCTTTGCAGGCAGGACAGGATGCACGCAGGGACTAAGTCACGCTTCTGGGTACTGAGGGGCAGAGAGCAGTATTAAAGCATTCCCTGGTACTTTCTCACAGCCAGCTCCTGCTGCGGCTCCATCCTCAACCAGCTGCCAGGTTGCTGGATCCAGGCACTGCAGCTCACCTCACACCTGCTCTGCCCAGGCTCTCCTAGCCCAGCATCCTCACAGATTGCTGTATCCTGCTCTGCAGCTGGTCCCTGCGGGCAGCACCAGCAAAAATAGCACTTCCTTCTCACTCCCTTTCCAGAAATCCTTAGGGCCATTTTTGTCCTGACACTTCCAATAATGCAGGCTGAGGATACAAGGAGCTTTCGCTGCCGTGCATGCCCCCAGAGGGCAGGTGCTCATTAGAAGCAGGATTCTGTGCAGCAGTTTGCTTGGGAGGATGTGAGGAGCATGAGGATGGATACCCCAAACTGGAAAATTCACCCCAAAACCCAGTTTTGGCTCGGTGAACGGAAGCAGCTACATCCACCAGCCAGACTTAGGGATGTTGGTATGGTTTAAGGGGTTAAACACCCCCCAAAAAGGGATGCTCCCAACTATCCACACTAAACCTCACACTCACCCCCTGCTCCCAGTGTTACCTGTGCTGAATCCCAGGGCAGCTCCGTGGGCAGAATGGCCATGCGGGAGTCCCCAGCCTGTGGTGCCAAGCTCCTCTCTGTTGCTGCAGCCTCAGTGGCTGGCTCGGTGTTATTCCAAATGGGATCCAGCACAGCCTCATCAGCCCTGTCCCATGGAGATGCAGATGAAGTGTGGTGCTGCTCACTCCCAGGTGAAGTCTGGGTGTGTGGGGAGCTGCCTGCAGGAGAGGGTGTCCCCACAAGTGTTTCCACTGCCTGCTCCGTTTCAGTTAGCAGCGTGGGCTCCAGCAGCTCCCACCCCACCGTGGTCTCCAAGACCTCCTCTCTGGATGAAAGCTCTTCCCCATCACCCTCTGCTGTGGCCTCTGCAAGCTCTGCTCCTGCGGTAGTCACAGCCAGCTCCGAATCTGCTCCTCCAACAGCCCACGTGTCCCCAGCTGTCACCTCAAAGGACTCTTCTGAATCACTGGGAGACCCTGCAGCGACAGTAGGTGAAAACACAGAGGACACTGGCAGAAGACCTGGTCCCATGCTACTGCCCAGGTCTAAGCCTGCGGAAACAGAATCCTCCTCTTGCTCTCCTGTGGCTGCCTCAGTCACAGTTCCTGGCCTGGCAGAGGCTGTGGAAAAGAGAAGGGAGAAGGAATCCTCTTGACCCACGGGTTCAGCAGATGTAACCTCTGGCCCGGAGGTCTGGAAGCTCTCCACTCCTCCTCTGGGGTGCTCTATGGGGAGCAGCCCCTCTTCCTCCTCCAGTGTGCTGGAGAAAGGTGTGCGCGAGTCGGGATCAACAAGCTCTGCCGATGGCTGCACAGTGGCTGGTGCCCAGCTGTCCTTCACCCGTGTCCTGTTCCCTTTCTGCCCGGCCTTCTGAGATGCAGCAGGGAAGTTGTAATCTAAAACGAGACCCAAAGGACTTCGTGTCACATCCCAAGTAACCGTGAACCCAGAAAGGCAGACAGCTGGCCCCATTGTATGTGTCCAGCCACAGACGGGGTTCAATGGCAGTGACCCTCTAAGAGCAGGTAGCTTGCCACAAAAGAGAACAATCCCATCTGACAAACGCAGCACAACCTCCTGCACATCCCAGTGAACCCATTCTCCCTACGGATAACCCACGTGTTCATTCTCTTCACTCCTTTCTGTCCTCAGGCATTTTCAGAGACAATAATAAAGACCAGCTTTGACATGTGGTGTGTTTAAGGTGAGGTTTTGAGTGTCAGGAATCAGGCTGGGACCCAGAGACTCATTGCAGATGGGATTCAGAGAGCTATGGGTTGGTAGCAGGAGTCAGCCACTAGCTAAAGGGGAAATACCAGGGAAGAGAAACGAAAGCACAGCAAACCCAATCCTCCTCCCTGGCCCCAGAACCTGCATCACCCTGGGCATCTTTGAAATGCCACAAACCCCTCCCAGCCACACACAAGAGAGCATCCATGCCGTGATGCTCAGAGAGGGACAGCTCAGAACTGCCCGTGGAGCCATGGCACTGTCCCAGCATCTCCAGTCTAGCAGGGACGGCCCAGATGAT
>JBCJKH010048579.1:0-24729 GCA_039877255.1 Loriculus beryllinus
CTTGCTCACAGCCAACATCCCAGTATGACCCAAGGACAAACTCAGCTGGTGATGGTGCAGTGTGCCTTTGAAGATGAAGGAGCCGTGGTGATGGAGGTGGACCACGACAAGCAAGTGGTCTACACGGAGACGCTGGCGCTGGCCCTGCATGAACCTGACCTGCTGCTGGCGGCCATGCAGCCCTCCGAGGAGCATGTGGCTGGGCGGCTGACGTCCCCCATTGTCTCCACACACCTCGACACCAGGAACATCGCCTTCGAGAGGTGGGTTGGCATCCCTAGAGCGGCCCATGGGGGTGCTGAGGTGTGGGGCAGGAGCTCATGGGATGGGGCCGCATGTGAGAAGGGGAAGGAAACGCTTGTGCAAGAGGATGAGCAGCACATGAGGAGCTTCCTCCGCTGCAGGAACAAGTCTGGGATCTGGGGCTGGCGCTCGGAGAAGATGGAGGTGGTGAGCGGCTACGAGGCCAAGGTGGGCACAGGGACATGGGGGGGACAATGGGGACATGAGGGGGCAATGGGGCGCTGATCCTGCCCCCTCTCAGGTGTACAGCGCCAGCAACGTGGAGCTGGTCACCAAGACCAGGACCGAGCATCTCTCTGACCAGGACAAGTCCCGCAGCAAAGGTGACAGCGACAGCCAATCAGGGAGAGCAGCATCACCAGCAGCCAATCAGGGAGCACGGCTGCAGTGGGACCGCCCCTTTTCTGGTGCAAAGCCCGCCCCTTTCCTGGGGGGAAAGCAGGGGTGCTGGTGTCACCCATCAGCCCTGGCACACTGTAGGGTGGAACCATGTGTGCAATGTGCCCCATCAGGTTTGGGACACAATGGGTGCAGAGTGTCACTCATCGGGTGTGGGGTGCTGTGGGTGCTGGGGGTCACCCGTCAGGTTTGGGATGTCACCCATCAGACATGGAACACTGTGGGTGCTGGGGGTGACCTGTCATTTCTGGGATGTTGTGGGGTGGAACCCATCACATGTGGGTCACCATGAATGCAGGCTGTCACCCATCACGTTTGAGTCACCATAGGTGCTGAGGGCGACCTATAGAGCGTAGGACACTGCAGGGTATCACTCATCATGTGTTGGACGCTGTGGGTGCTGGATGTGACTCATAATGAGTGGAGCAGTGTGTGGGGTGTGCTTGGGACATCATGGGTGCTGGGTGTCTCCCATCACGCAGGGGTCACCGTGGGTGCAAGGTGTCACCCATCAAGTGTGGGATGCTGGGGATGACCTATGGGGTGTGGCACCCTCTGCATAAGACCCCATGTGGGGTGAGACCCGCAGCAGCCAGGGCAGCCATGGGGTGCTGTGCCCCCTGCCTGTGCGTAACCCCACTTCTTTCTCTATCCAGGCTCCAAGACCCCCTTCCACTCCTTTCTGGGCATCGCACAGCAGCACAGCACCCACAATGGGGTGAGTGACCAGGCTGGGGGGTCCTTGGGGGCACCCCCATGTGCTAGGGTCTCCATTCCATAGCTGAGTGGTGCTGGTGCCCCCCCAGGCACCCGTGCTGCAGGCTGCCAGCCCCACCAACCCCACCGCCATCACCCCCGAGGAGTACTTTGACCCCCACTTCGACCTGGAGACCCGCAACATCGGGCGCCCCATTGAGATGTCCAGCAAGGTTCAGAGGTGAGGCCAGAGCCAGGAGCACAGGGATGGGGTCAGAACCCATTGGGAAGGTGATGGGGTGCAAGGGATGTGGCGCTGGTTGCAAGGACCCATTGGGGTGCTGATCAGTCCCCCCATGGGCACAGCACTGGGTGCCAGGACCCATTGGAGTGTTGATGGGTCCCATGGGCACAGCACTGGGTATCAGGACCATGGCAAGGATGATGGGTCCCATGGGACATCGGCACCCTATGGGGGTGATGTGGGTGTCCCTGCCCCATATCGCTGCCGGGGTCCCCGTGCCCCCGCCGGTGCCCGCAGGTTCAAGGCGACGCTGTGGCTGTGCGAGCAGCACCCGCTGTCGCTGGCGGAGCAGGTGACCCCCATCATCGACCTCATGGCCATCTCCAACGCGCACTTCGCCAAGCTGCGGGACTTCATCACCCTCAAGCTGCCCCCCGGCTTCCCCGTCAAGATCGGTGAGGAGGGGGCTTGTGTGGGGCAGGGTTTATACGGGGCAGGGCTTATAATGGGATGACCCCCATCATATATATATATCATATATATATATAATGACCCCCTTGTGTGTGTTCCCCCCAGAGATCCCCCTGTTCCACGTGCTCAACGCCCGCATCACCTTCAGCAACCTCTGTGGGTGCGACCAGCCCCTGGGCTCCGTGCGGGTGTGCGCCTCCCCACAGCCTCCCGGCACCCAGCCCCCCGGAAACAGAGGTGAGGCTGGGGGTGCCCTAGGGATGGGGCTGCTTGGGGGGGGGGCCCTGGGTAGCACCAGGATGTCCATGGGGATGGGTGCCGTGGGTGCTCAGGATGAGGAGTCTGGGGGCGACTCTGGATACAGGGTGGTGTGGTCATTTGGTGGGGTGCAGGGTGCCCAGGGGAACAGGGTGCCCGTGGGTGTGAGGTGCTGTGGGAGCCACAGGGCGCCAAGGGATTCCATGGGTGTGGGATGTCACAGGGCGCTGTGGAATGCCATTGATCAGAAACCATCGGGTGCTGTGGGTTTGGGGTGCAGTGAGAGGCCACAGGGTGCCAAGGGTGTAGGATGCCGTGGGGTGCCATGTGTGTGGGATGCCACAGGGTGCTGTGAAGCGCCACGGGGTGCCATAGGACACCACAGAGTGCTGTGGGTGTGGGTTGCTGTGGAATGCCATGGTGTGCTGTGGATGCAGGGTGCTGCAGGATGGTGCTGGGTGCCGTGGGTCTGGGATGCCACGTGGTACCATTGGACACCGTAGGACATCACAGGGTGCTGCGGGATACCATGGTGTGCTCTAGGGGTGCTGTGGGTGTAGCGTGCTATGGGCTAACACAGGGTGCCATGGGCGTGGGGTGCCGTGCGATGCCATCGGGTGCCACAGGACACTGCGGGGTGCCACGGGCGCAAGGTGCCTCCCACACTATGGGGTGTCCGTGGGTGCTCACCCCGCACCCCTCCGCAGGGTGGCCCTTCCCGTGCGAGGTGGAGGCGGGGGTGTTCGAGGTGCCCGCGGGGTACACGGTGCTGGGCGCGGGGCGCAGCGAGCCCCTGCGGGACGAGGACGATGACCTCCTGCAGTTCGCCATCCAGCAGAGCCTGCTCGACGCGGGCACCGAGACCGACCAGGCGAGGCCAACCCCCCCGCGCCAAGCCCCGCCCCTCAAGGGGGCAAACCACGCCCCCTTCTCACGCGAGCCCCGCCCACAGGTGACGATCTGGGAGGCGCTGACCAATACCCGCCCGGGCAGCGACCCGCCGCCCTATGACGAGGATCTGCAGCTGGAGCGGTGAGGCTCCGCCCATTTGGGGAGCGGCTTAAGCGATGTCCCTCCCACCCTGAGGGCGGGTGATAGCACGTGTTGGGCGTGGCCGTGAAGGGGGCGTGGCCTCGCCGAAGGAGGCGTGGCCTCACTGCCTCTCCTCGCAGGGCCCTGCAGGAGAGCATGCTGCTGCAGGCGGGCCCCAGCACCGACCCCCTGCCCGCCGGGACCCCCCCCGGTGCCGGTGCCGGTGGTGGCGGGGATGGCAGCAGCCCCCCGGTCCCCCCCGGTTACGGCAGCTTCGCGGAGCAGCTGCGCTTGGCCATGGCGCTGTCGGAGCGGGAGCAGGAGGAGCGGGAGCGGCGCCGGCGGGAGGAGGATGAGGAGCTGCAGCGCATCCTGCGGCTCTCCCTCACCGACAAGTAGAGCCCGGGGGTGCGCTGCGTGGGAGAGGGGTGACCCACACGTGGGGACACCCCGCGTGGGGACGGGGGTGACCCAATGTGGGGACAACCCACTTGGGATGGGGGCACCCGGATGGCATCGCGTCGCCTTGGGTACATCAGGCGTGGGGTCACCCTGGTGTGGGCATCATCCCACATGGCAACACCCCAACTCGGGAATGGCCAGTGCCGCGATGGCACCCCCATGTCGGGACCCCCCCGGATGAGGGCATAGCTCCCACATGGGGGGCATTGATCCAGGGATCCTCCTACCCCCAGGACCCGCAACCCAGGGATCCTCTCCCTCCAGGCTCAAGTCTCAGCCCAGACACCCTAATCTGGGGACCCCCCCACCCCAGGGACACCTCTATCCCCAGGATCCCCACTCTAGGGACCGCCTCTTCAGTGTTGTACATTGATTCCATGGGGGGGGCAGGATGGAGCCGGGGGCCCCGTGGGGTGCGGCTGAGCCCCATTTAAAGGCACCCTAGGGTTGAGTGCTGGGGAGACAGACAGGGAACCTCCAGGCCTCATCCCTTGGGGACAGTGGGGGGCCCCTTGTATGTACATATACATATACATATATATATATATACACAGTGAATGTATTTCACAGTACCAGACTCTGGCTTCTTCAACATATTATAATCTTCTTGTAGTTTAATATCAAGAGGATAGCTTCTGGAAACACTGTGAAGCATCACTATTCTTGAGTTTCTTGCATTCATCCAGGGATTTAATGTGTTCCTTCTGCAGAAAGGAACTGATTTGCAAGCACTAGCCCTACTGAATTCCACATATCCCCTACAGTACCTTCCCCATGGTTACCTACAGAATAAAGAGCTAAGCCTGAGGCTGTGCTCCAAAGGGCTCATCCAGATTAAAAACTGAAGTATGGGCAGAAAGGAGCTGCTCTACCACAGAAACCCTGGTAGCAGTGCCTGAGCTAACCCAGAGGAGACGTACCACAGAGCCCCATACCACACTGTGCAGACACCAGCACCCACACCTTGAGCTGCACCTGGAGCAGTGCGGGAAGCTTGTTCAGCTCCCAGAGAATTCCCATGGCATGCTCCATCTGCTGACACGTGCGCAAGCAGCCAGCTGCATGCTGCGTTAGGTTCGATGTCAGAGTAGTCTGGAAAAGCTTTCCACAGAAAAGCATATTACCAGGAAGCCAGTGTAAATTCCACAAAAGTGTAAATCACTGCACGGTCACTTTCATGGATCACAGAGAGATGATGACACTGGGAGAGGGGCGGAAAAGTGTCTTGCCACAAGTGTTCCTGAGGCTCTGGGATGAAGTGGAGCACATTGCAACTAGAGGAGCTAGATGAAAAGCCTGGCTGGAGATGCTGCCCATGTTTCAGGGCTGAGTTGGATCCTCACTTACCAGGTTACCTTCCTGATAATTTTGGTCCTAATAATTTTGGAATTTAGTCCAGATTAATTTTCCTGTCAGTGCCAGGCACAGAGAAGGCAATGTCTGCATCCCATGACAAGAAAAGGAAGGCGAGCACATCGCTAGCTGTCCCTGTAGGCAAAGGCTGATGATGGGTTTGGAAGCAGTATTATGGATGTCAGACCTTTGTCCATCATTAGGAAAAGATAATATGTTAGCACAGTCTCAGTGTGCCCTAATTAGGCTGGAAGCCAAAGTGAAACAGGGCCAGGAAGTCAGAGGATTCTGGATAGCTCTGATATTATCGAGGTAGTAACTCCTCAGCCACCTTTCCCTCAAAGTTCATCTCCAGCAATGAATTCAGCTATACTCTGTATGACCTTCCAAGGCACAGATCTATTTTGCAGGCTGCAGGTTAATGCTCCAAGTTCTTCGTGGTCAAAATTAGGCAGAGTTGCACTGAAGAACCTGACTGATTCAAAGCCAAACAATTTCCTCTGCAATGCAGATAGAAGATTTTACAAGTGCGAAGGACACTCATTCACCTGAGGTGCTGTGGGAGGGCAGTGAGGTGCAGGCGATCCATCCCCTGTTAGGACCTTGCAGGTCCCCAAAACTCTCTCAGCTCAACCTAAACCTCAGCACAGGAGTCTGAGTGTCCTTTCCTCCTGTAGTAGCAGCTGATTGCAACCTCTGTGTCCTTATGTTCCGCATGCTGCTCAGTGGCTGGCCAAGGCTGCCTAGGTATGCCAGGGATGCCAGAGGACAGAAGTTAACCATAGCCTTCAAATTCATCCAGATCAAAGGATGAACGTGGATGAAAAGGATGACGTTCTCTAAAGGTCTCTAAAGTTCTCCTTCAGTTCTCTAAAGGTCTCCTTTAGAGAACTCATGACTCTGTGCTTTCAGTCCTTGTGAGTATTTATCAGGGTGAAGAGACCTGCAAATATCATCCCAATAATTTTCTGCCTTGCTATAAAATACAGCTTCAAAATCTTTTATGCACCTTTAAATTTACTAAGACAGTTCCGCACCTACCATTACATTTCTACTTTCTTTTTGCTTGTGACACAGCTTATGTTACTCCTTAGAGTAACAGTTAGGATCTTTCTTTTCAGAACTTATGATGTAGTAATTACTGTGCAGCTGGCACATGTTTTGGGTATGGAGTGAGCTGGTTAAAAAGCAGCCCTTTAAACAACAATCTGCAAAGACTTTTTTACACTAGCCACACTTTGTATTTTGCATCAAAAATTTAGTATCTTTTACCCCCTGATGTTATCATTAAGAAGATTTTAATATATGAGCAATCCAAATAACTTTTCAGGTGTTGGGATAAACTCAGTAATTTCAGTAATTTAATACTGGAAAATGAACAAGATTAAAGAATAGAACTTAGGTCCTGCCTGATCCCTTTCAAATTCAAGCATGTTTTAAATTGACTTTTTCTTCTTTCAGTTTGCAACCCCCTCTACAAACAGAGTAGAAAGGGCAGTTTGCCTTGCTATCATACACATTTCACTTATACCATGTATCAGTAACTGAGTCAAAAGGTTCAGGAGCTCCAGCTTTCCCTGTTTGCTGGCCAGGATGCTCACTGTGCTGTCGCAGGGCCAGTCAGTGCTGGGAGGCTGAGGACTGGCCAGCTGACAATCCTGGCTGTCCATTGGTTCTAGCAAACCAGAAATGTGTCTCCTAATTGGTGTTATTCCTAAACATTTGCTTTACTGTAGGAAAATGTTATAAAAAGCAGAGGAGCCTTTTTTTCAGGCTGTGATATATGAGCCTCCTGCCTCAAGCTGCCACACTGGAAACCGACTGGAAATCTTTTTGCATTAATTCATCCATTTAAGGCAAGGAAAAAAATGTCAAGTATTTCTGAATACTCCCTGACTTCTGAAAAACAGCACTGTACCCAAAAGAATACAGAGAATACAAACCAGGCTCTTTGGGGAAGGTTGCTGTTAGAACAACTTACAGTATATTCTTTAAACAGTATTTATCTGAGCACGTTTCCCCACAGGTCTGCTAATAGGTATCTAAGTGAGAGCAAGGGGGTGCGTTTGAGTTATCTCTGTCCTTTCGTACATTCTTTGAACTGTTCACTTTATGATGAATTATTTGTACAAAGCAGTGGCTCAATCTACTCCAGCTTGAAGTCATGTATCGAGTTGGGCTGAATATGTAATACTTCTGTAGGCTTATGCACAAGGGCAAAAGGTTTGCAGCCACAAGGGATTTCTTAGGTGCAGGCAGTGATAGGTGGTCTGTGTTTTTCCTATGTTTGCCTTCCCAACTGACAATGTGGTCTGAAGAAGGCTGAAGATGCCCTATGCCATGTATGTTCGGAGATGAAACACATCTTTTGCTCCCAAAGACATGTGCAAAGTGTATGCAGGAAGGGTCACTTGACCAGCAGCACAGGAGGGGATGAACAGAGAAGCTGCTTTCAGTTTACATTGCAGAACAGCAACAGCAAGCTGCAGGTTTTAATATTATACAGGAGATTGCCAGGAGGCAGCGTCTGACTCTCAGAGTGAGCATAGAAAGGACACTGAAGCTCAGCCCTGCCTGCTTCGTTTGATATTTCCTCTGCTCAGCCTTGCTCCACCTTCCCTTTCTTCTCCTAACCGGCCTGATGCCACTGGAACGGGAATTACAAGTGGAAGTAATTAAAAGATATTTGAAGTGTCTAACCAACAGCTAGGAACAAAATAGATGTGTCCCTAGTGTTTTCCTTCAGACACCAGCTCAGATGACTGACAGGATATGAAGGCTTCTGAGTGCTAATCAAGACATTCCTGTGCCTCCAGTCCTCACCTTCGGGCACAACATCTAAGTGTACTCAGTCACATCGACCCAAAAAGTTGGCTACCTAAATAAGCTGGCATGAAATGTGTGTAATAGAGAGCTGATCTCCTCACCAAGTTAGACACTTCTTTCATTTTCTTTTTAAGGCCATAGAGAAAATAGTAGAAGCTGCCAAAATCCCCCAGCCAAGGTTATTATCTGGAAATGGCATTTAATATTAGCACATGCTTGAAGTTTGCTCCAGGGAGCACAACTTCAGCAGCAGAGAGCTTGCAATCAGCAGCAGCAAGGCAAGATTAGAACAACTCATGTGAAGCAAGGTTTTCTGTATGACAGGTGTGACCTTAGAGCCTTGTCCATGAGCTGCTTCCTCAAGCGGGGAAGGAGGAAGGCTCAGAGAAGATAGGGAGTGTGATCTGGGGCAAAACTGATGGCTGCCCACCTTGTTCAAAAGTGCCCAGCTCACCTGCAACCAGATACTGACATACATTCAGCACTGAACTAGGCAAATCTTGTGGCTGCTTTTACCAGCTGATCCTATCTCCTGCATTCACCAATAACTGGAATACAAAAAGGAAAGAATCTCATGGATCAATTCGGTCCCCACCTCACAGAGGTCAATCTGGTGTGAGGGTGTGTTTCTTTGCCACAGCCAAGACAGGGCTTGAAAGCAGTGCAGCCATCACTGGCATTGCCCCTCATGTACCCCAGGGGCTGTCTCAGCTCCCTGCTTTCAAAAGCTCTGGAAATGTAAGCACTGAATTCACAGTCTAAGGGAGCTGAGCCCTGTGCAAATGTTGTTAACTTCTGCATTAGGCTGTTACTAACAGTGTAATACAAGTATGCACTCTAATGAATAGTAAGTCTGCGGACTGCTTTAGGAGGCAGTCCAACACCCTCATCTCCAAGTCCTTGGATTACTCTGTCTCTGCAGCACATACTTTTGTCCCCACTACAATCCTACATCCCTCTCCTGCTCTCCTCCCCTTTCCTGGATGTCTCCTAAACTCCCCTCAGGCCTCAGGATTCCTTGAATTTTTACATTAGAAGCCAAAAGGAATTTCTCAGCCCTTGTACAAGAGGGTTCTGCTCAGTCTCCCTTCCCTGTACCCAAATGGTTTTTTCCTTTACAATTGTGCCTGATTTGGCAAACCAAAGTGGGACTGCCTGAGACCTGCAGCTGAATCTCTTGTTTGCTGCCAGCGGATGCACTAAGTGTTCCTGCTGTAATGGGTTTCACAAGAAGCAGTTCTGCAAGCCCTCCTCCTCGGTGTCTAGAAATGCAGAAGGAGCCACAGCTCATGTATGGGGGGTGTGTGACCAGTGGTCAGGGCTCTTGCTATGGCTCTAAGCAGTAAAGCTTTTAGCACTGAGCAAGGGAAGAACCTCATCCAACCCTCTGAATGATGAAAGGCTGAACAAGGCAGTTTTCCTTTGTGCCCTGCTGGGAATGGTAAAAGCATATGGCCCTCATGATTTCAGCATTCAGCCAAAAACTACACTCAGGCCCAGAATGTAAAGGAAATATACGGACCAGCCTTCTATTTTCAGATCACTTGCCTTTGTCTTCTGCATTTCCACATAGGTTTCCTTAGATCTTCCTGTGTTTTTCTGAACTGTGGGAACATGATTGCCAAGGAAGTAGAGAGGGGAGTTTGCAGCCCTGCTGGGATTGTTCTTGATTTGAGGGTCAAGGAAGCCTGACCTCCTCATTACCTGTTCCATTTTTTACAACATCACCACGAATCTAAACCACCTCAGCCAAAACGTTTGCTTCCTTAGAGCCCACAGCTCACAGGCTGCACACCTTGGATTCTTCCTACAGATACATTGAGGTCAACTTGCAGGAAAAGCACCAACCACCATGGGGCTACTTTGCCTGCTCCTCTATAGCTGTGAGTAAACCAGGGCTGCTCATAGGGACTCGCCACACAAATACACATGCTGTAAGGCATTCATCCTGTTTGCTGTTAACTTGTATCTCATCAGCTGAAATCAGTGCTGAATACAATGATTCGGCAGTTAAAGCAATTTCCTCCCCATCCTCAGAAGCCTGCATTGAGTAACGTGAGTGTGAGGCCTCCCAGAATCCCAGTTCCCATCCTCAATTCCCTCACTTTGGCCCTTTGTAGCCATAGGGATCACCCCTCCAACTGGTACTGAGCCTGGACTTCCCAACCTTTTGGGTTGGGCTGTGCAGGGGTCAGTGTTTCAGACCTTCAGTGTGCAGATACCTACTACAGGGTGTGCTTCACACAGGAGTTATAAAAGGTGCTTTTCCCCTCTGCTGCTTCACTTGCTCTTCCAGCTGCCTGAAGCCAGCTCTCTGAGGAGCCATCCCACATGCCCACACAGGAGCATTTGGAAGCCCTTCGTGTGGGAAATCCTAATTACAATATGCCTCCATACAGGAAATGGCTGTTGAAAGAGATTGCCCAGAGCCCCTAACAGGAAAACCATGTTTGAAAGGAGGGAAGTAAAGCACTGTGGATTATCAGTTGCAGACCTCAAGGTCTCTGTCTTTCCTTGCAGACAAATAAATCCCCCAGGTGCCTTGTTGTCCAGCACTGGGGCACTGAGTACATCCCCATCTCCCCTCAGGGAAGGGTACCCCCTCCATTCACTGCTCCTCCACTCTGAATTGATACCATAGTTGCTAAAGAGCTTCATGAGCATTCACTCCTTAAAAGCACAGGTACTGCTTTGTTCCTTAATCCATGAGGAACATCAGAAGAAAGAAGCAGAGCCCAGGTATGGGGAGAAATGCTTTTCCCAGATCTCCTTCTGGATGCATATGAGGCAAGGCAGTGGCATCAGCTCTTGCTGCATGACACAGCAGGATGGAACTGCACGGCAAATTTGGCGAGTTTAAAGGGTTTTGTATTGCATTCACTGGAATCATCCTTTAATTGTAAACAATGATGTCACCCTGAGAACCTTTTAAACACAATTTAAGCTCTGACATGGTGTGAAGCAGCATCAGGTAACCTTTTGGCTGGCCTCATTCTTTTCTCTATGCATGGATGATGTCTGGATTACTTTCATTTCATGTTCCTGCACTTGGGGCAAGCTTTCCTCTCAGTTGCACTGGTTTAAATCTGTCCCTTGGCTGAAGACAACAGCCTGTCATTGAATTTCCCTTTGTGTGACAGAACATTCAGTTTATTATGGTTCTTAACACGTTTTGTGGTAGAATCTGAGTGAGAAAAGCACTGCCTGAAAGCTGCTCTCTCGCTGCATGCTTTACAAAGGTAGAGATTTTCCTGATCTTGCTGGAAAATCCCCGCTTGTTTTAGAAGTGAAACCTCACTGTGAGAACACAAAGTAACCTGCTTACGTTCCTGTGCTGAAGGAAAGCCAGTGCAGGCAAGAGAACAGGGTTTGGTCCAATAGGAATTACCAGAGCGAGTGATTAATCCCCAGAATCCTATGTCAGCATGAGAGGAGCATGGGATGGGGAAGGGTTCCTTGGGGCAGAGCCTCCCCTGGCAGTGATCTCAGTGCAGTTGGACCATCTCACCTTGCCAGAGTTGGGTGTTTCTCACAGCTCATCATCCCACTCAGTGATGACTTCTCCAAGTATAATGATCCCACAGGCTCTGGGAAAGTAAGACCCAGTTGTTACAGTGAAGCTGCTAATAATCCCGTTAACAGTTTTATTACTTAATCCACTTAAACATCAGGTTCTGACTTAGTCCAGGCAGGAGATAAGCCAAGTTTTCAGTGTGATGTATTGATAGGTTTGCAGCTGATGTGGGGTTTCTAGGCTGTGCTCTCATTTGGACTGTTTTCTCAAGTTGCTTCATCCTCTGGGCCAATTTGGACAATATAACCCTGCCCTGATTAGAGGGAAGTGTGGCTCAAACTAAAGACCCAGTAGGACATGACTGTTGGGATGAAGGAACAAGGTGAATTCAGGAAGGTGTCAAGCTGCCGAGCAGCAGATGTCAAAGGTTCCCCACAGACTGCTCCAGACAGTGTTGCAGACTGCAGGAAACCTTGTCATTAAATTTGAGAGAGGATATACATAGGGCTGACTTCTTCTTCTTAGCATTATGGTGCCAGGGGATTGTTCTGATCTATAGACTTCTCAACCTGAAGGACCAGTAGAGGTGGTTGTTTATATGCCCTGGTTTATTTCAGAACAGTATTGTTAGACTGGGAAGAGGAGCTACAAAGACCCCCAAGAGAAAGTTGAGATTTCACACTATATTAATTGGACTGTGATCTTTATATAAAGGATAAAAGATTTGGTGCAAATTACCCCTGTACTTTGCCTGCTTTTATTGCTGTTTGCTTTGCATTTTAAATGTTATGTTCAAACCTACATGGTGAAATGCTATTATTAATTTAATAAATAATGAAGTAGATTGCCTTCTTCTGGTTGCTGAAGTTGATATCTATTTAATTTGTACATAACTGTGGTTCTTATATTATTATTAAAAATAAATTACTAACCTCCTTTCCTAATGCACTCTCCTGCATGTCAGAGCTGGTACAATGTCATCTAGGGCAGGCATCCACAAACAGGCACCACAACATCCTGCAAGTCTGTGAGCACAGACTAATGCTCTCAAGAGAAAGGTTCTCCTTTTCCCTACCCAGCAATTTGTGCACAATTTGGTTTAACCTTCTCCATGACAGTACCTTCAGCTTTCTGGAGAGTTTCTTGCAGAAGGACAAAAGGAGAGCAAAGGACATGGTTTTGTCTGGGTATAAATCTCCTGTATCCTGCACTTGGGAGAAAATCAGGGCAGGAAAGCTGAAAAATCTGTGCTCAGAGTGGGATTAGTGGGAAAGCTAAAACGGAGCTAGTTTTGATTTCCATGGAATGGAATTTGCAGACGTGCATTCAAGCTATTCCACTGTACACTTATCACAGTGTTACTCTAATTTAAAACATTAATCTAGACTGTTAAATACTATATGGATGCGTGGCCTGGCACTAAGCAGTGCAACTGTGATGTTCTGCCTTTCTGACCAGGTAGGATCAGTTTGGCCACAAGTATGAGACACAAAGCTGAAAGCATAGATCTCTTACCAGCATAAATCAGACCCATCTGCAAACACAACTGGGTCTGAAGGCCTCACATCACCTGTGCAGTACTGCAGGATGTCCTTTAGGGGCTGGTTTGCTGCATTAGAGCAGCCACTACAGATGTGCAGAGAGGGCAAAAAGGGATGTGCGTTCAAATACCAGCAAGGCTGTCACTACTCCTTCTCCTCCAGTGGCTGCCTCTTTCCTGTATAACACCTTGTAAGTGATAAGGTGCAAACCACCTTGGGAATGACCTTTTCCGGAACAAAAGACCAGGTGTAATCTCGAATCAGAGTCCAGTGCTGGACAACCTGCAGGAGGGATATACTGAAGGCTTTATTCTGCATCTCTGGGATTGCTATTACAGGTTCTGGACATCTCTGACACAGGAGTTAAACTCTTTCTCTGTATTTTCTTTGCATCCTTGGAGCAACAGTAGTAGTTAATATTGATCATTATAGCCATCACCATTATGGCTCAGGATAAACACCTTGATGAATCACATAGTTAATGCTGTGCACAGCCACTGTTTTGAGCTGCTGATTCTTTAATTCCCACACTGACCAATACATCTGGTCTTGTCTGGTCTCACTATATGCAGTCTCCTCAAATTTAGAGCTAGGTTAACCAGACTTGAAATGGGATAGTAAAAGGTGTTAAAGAGCATCATTAGGAGAGCCCAGAACAGTGTAAATCCTGTAGTCAACTTCCCTGCTTATCAGGAAAGACATTTCTGGTTATCTTGGTTGTGGGCTTGCCATCTGCTGTAGTGAAAGCAAAGCAGTGACACTTGGGCATGGCGGGATCCCTTACGCTGATCTTGCAGTGTATATAATAAAGGAATTGAGAGGAATTCCCAACACATACAGGGCAAAGGTCTCTCTCTCTCGTGCTCCTTCATTTTAATGGTCGAAGCTTTGCTTTTAGCGTATTGTACTGCCAGCCTTTGAAAGGCTGTGGTTTTGTTTTGGTTCTATATTGTTCTAAGTTAAATAGTAGGAAAAGAGAAATCTCTGCCACCATAACATTCTCTTATAGGTCTATTCATTATAGATCCCAAGAGGAAACTGAGAGTTCCCCTGGACAGTGGCCTGATATACAAACGAGCATACATTAACTTTCTGTGGTTGTATAGTTCATTTGGGCTGCATTTCCTTTCCATTCTTAGGAGCATGAATTCAGGCATCATTTGGTTTGATGTCTTCCTCTGCCTTGAACTGCTCTCTCGTTAGACATGCTGCACGTCGAGCAGCCTCACCTTGAGCCCTCAAGTGAAGGGGCTTCAGCAGAGGTGGTGATGCACTTAGGGATGCATTTGGAGTTCATGGTAGAGGTAGGACCCAAGGAGCCCAGGCCAGGTCGGTGGGCTGGATGGGGGACACTGGGGCAGCTGCTGGCCAGATGCTGTGCTCCAAAGCAGCAAGGACATCAGGTGGGCTGGACATGAGCCATGATGTTTAAGTAACTCAACTTCAGTCCCTTTTCCTTTGACAAACAACTTAGGGAGCTGGCTTGGAGCACATCTGCAATAGCTTTGGCAGCAGTAACTCCAGAAGAGGGGCTGCAGCAAGGTATGATACAGGAGCACCCCTAATCTCTGGATGGGGAATGGCTGATGAAATTACAGCTGTATTCACTCCACCGATTAACATGGACACTTTGCTCAGGACCACAGCTCAGCTGCTGCATGACCTGCACTGTTCAGTTTGTAGGTACCCATTCAGGTCTCCAGGCTTTGGGCACTTTGGTATTGCATTCCTCTCTGCAGTGCAGGTATGTTTTCTGCTTTTGTGCCTCTCTGCTCCTCCTCTGTAAATCAGGGAGATTACCACTTCCTTCCTCCCTGGAGGCATGGGCTGATAGACGGTTTGAAAACAAGCAGGAGCTCAGGAACTGCAGCAGATTTGCTTCATCCTTTGCTTCCACCACCAGGGAAAAAGCCACTTGAAGTTATATGGAGGCATTTAAGGTTGCAAGCATCAGGACTGGGATACCGTGATAGGCACGGCCTGAACTGTCAGAAATTAATCTCTCCTGCTCCCCAGACAGACTCCTATAGAATTTGGGTTTGGCTGTTGCTCTTTTGCGCTGACATGTCACACTCTCACCTACTTTGCATGGGAACAGAGCCAAGATTACAGACTAGATCAGTCATTGTTACCCAGCCTTCTGTAAACAGCCCTGCACAGTCTGCACAGTGACGCCTGCTCCTCACACGCTGCCTCTCCCATCCAAAAGGTGTGTCCTGTCCCACAGACTGCTCCCTGCTCTGGCTGGCTCCCAGCGCTTGCTCACATGGCTGGGTACCACCAGTGAGGCTGAGGGCTTGCGAGACTGCAGTTTTGCTTTCATTTCTTTTAATGCAGCAGATCCCCCAGCATCTAAGCCCACACAGATGCAGCAGGTTGCTACTTCCCTCTGAGGAATAAAGCAACACGCATACACACACATGCATAGGTGCAAGTGGATGCACCGTCACTCCAACTGCAGCTATACTCCAAAAAGCCTCTTGGTTTTCATTCTGACTCTGTTTCCTGGCACAGAGAAATTTGCAAAGCTAATTTTCAGCTCCTGTTTAATGGATTCCCCTGCTGAGTGTCTGTTACAGTTAAAGGATTCCAGATTGAGAGTTTGTTCTCATCTCCCCTGTGCACATCTATGTCGGAGGCACTTCTTGGAGAGCTGGTTAATGAGCTTGGAGTGCGACTGAGTGTTTGTGCTGAGGTTCAGGAGGAGTTTCCCCTCCTCCTTGGCTGAAGGCAGCCCTCACACCCTTATAGTTCATTTGTTTTTATACTGCTTTCACCCCAGTAGAGATAAGGTGATTATAGATATCAGACTGCACAAGGGAATATTGCATTTAGCAAAGTTGAGAAGCAAAAGGAGAAACCCCTCATCACGAGGAGCTCACTTCTGAGGAGGAGGGAAGAGCTGCAGTTGAGCAGCAAGGTTCAAAATACACTGCTGTAATCTATTGCTTCCTTGTCCCCTGTGCCTGCCCCACTGGCCACCCTGAGAGGAGAGGGCACCACTTTCCACACCAGACAGTCATTAGTGCCAGCTCCCTCCAGCTCCTGCAGAACCAAAGAGCCTTTGCCTGGATGACCCTGCGCTCAGCACAGAACTCGGAGCCAATTTACTTGAGCTCTAATTCCTGCTGTGCTACAGGCTTCCTGTATGACCTTAGGTAAGATACTTATCTGTCTTCACTTTCCAGCAGCAGTATATAATAGCAATTACTTACCAACCTGACAAACATGTTGCAAGGTTAGATCTCTTTGTAAGCCATCTTGCAACTAATCTTAGAGATGCGACTGTTACAATTATTACCATTATTATTGTTATTGCTGTTTTGGTATTGTCCTTTCTTGTCCTTTCTCAGCCATGGATGTTTTGGTATGACATCTGCACCTCCCCAAACCTACAGGTAAGGTTTAAGTATCAGTTTTCACAAAAGACCTTCACCCCCAAAGGCCCTTAGAGCGTGGGCACAGCTGTGCAGAAAACAGAATATGAGTGGGACATACACATACAAACAAGATAACCCATTCCACACATCTCAAACCTGGACACCAAACCTTGAGCTTTAAATAAATTAAAATAAATTAAAATTATACTTATTTTAATATTTGTTAAAGGACAAAGAGACACTGTTTCTCTCTGGAAAGCATTCTGGTCTTCCCAAGCAGCTGACCAGGCAGATCTTTAAGTATTTAAGTAGACATTTCTGTCTCCAGCAGGCATAAAGACATCTCTGCTGGGGCATCTTGACAGGACAAAAGGAGTCTGGGGCATCAGGGTTGGACCTCGGCTAAGGGCTAGGATTAGGAGAGAGAAGCTCTCAAGGATTAGTATCAATGTGTGCTGCCCATGCCTAGCTGCTGAGGGAGAAATCTGCCCCACAGAATGACTGTCAGACACCTTTCAGTGCCAAAGACCAGGGATCGGATGCATTTATTGACCATCATTATGAATTTCACACTTACCCTGTAGCAAAGTACATTGTGAAGCCAGCCTGGAAAGGCTGCTGAACAGGTAGCACTCATTCAGCCACTGCTTTGGATATACATGACCAATAATCCATCTCTTTTCAGGTGTAGTTAAGCCATCTAAAAAGGATCAAATGATGGAAAAGTTAAGAAGTTGATCCTGACATCAGGGCTAAGCCAGAATTACAATTGCTTCATCTCTTACTGAGTGGTTTCTCTCACTTAAAAGAGACCAACAGAAATGAGTTTTCACTGGAATACGCTTTCCTGGCATTTAAATTAAGATGGAAATATATAGGTAAACCAAAGTACCTGGGCACTATCAGTTTTCATGGCTTTTACTCTATTTGTCAGCTGGGGCAATCCATGTGCTGTGTGAACTGCAGTGCTAAGGGTACGGTATCTTTGTGCTTGAGAGGAACGTATTCCCAAGCATGTTGTCTTTGGCATGGCCAATATTTGATCTGCCAGAGCCAACATTAATGAAAAATTCCTGAAAAATTCCACATTTCAACACAGCACCACTCTGATGGGAATAACAATCTCTCCTGACCTCGTTCAAAAGCAGATAGCAAGCAGAATACAAAGGAGGGAGGGATTCCTGAACCCCCCTAACCAGGACTTTGGGTGCTTTGTGCTCTGTTTGTGATGCCTGCCTGCCTTTGTAAGGGATAATAGCACTGTCGGGTTGTGTACTCCTCATAGTATCTGCATCCAAAATCAGCATTCCTTGGAATACACTTGCATGCAGTCAGAAAAACTGGGCTGGCAAAAGGAAGAACTGCCTCTAGTTTGGTTGCACAACAGTCTCATCTCTTTGAAACAGTGATGAAGTAATTTTATAATGACAATGTACCTGTATGGAACTGGGTTTCCCTACTGCGACAGTGCTGGTTTAAGTCATGAGTCTTTTTGATACAGGGGGTAAGAATATTGGTGATCATTACAGTCAACATTAGCCTGGATGATTTATAATATTTGGACTTATCTCATTGCATTGGATAGTCCGGAAAACTAAACCAGTACAGCTGAGAAATAAAACCCCAGTCACGAATAAGCTGGCCTTAAATCACTGTCACTGACTGCAAAGTGACAGAGCAGGGACATTTAAGGGACTAGTTCACTCTGATTTGCATGAATTGCACTCACACAGCTTGCCATTTCCCTTAGGAGTTCAGAGCATCCTGTCCTTGTGTTTGAAGCAGGATAGCAGTAGAGGCTGACTGGCCTGTGGGCTGTGCCACAGTGAAATCACTGACTTTGTGTTCTACGCAGACATTGTGAACCAGAACACAGAAGGCAAAGGAAAATCAAGACTTACAACTAACAGGCATCCAAAGTCAGCTTATTACACACAGATCCACACCTGACAAAGGGCAAGGCAAGCACTGGAATTTATTCCCCCCTGTTGTCAGTCTATGACAGCATCTACTATCAACAACTGTCTGTCATGCCCCAGAGACAGGAGCAAGCCTGACAGTGCTCAGATAAGAGCAGGTGCTGATTTGATGCTGTGATCCAGCACACAGACACAATGCTGTGGAAATGCTCTGCTTTCAGCCCCTGGAAGATCTTCTCTTGCCAAATTCTCCCCTCCTTTGGAGACTTTCTAAATGGCAGATGCAGAGCACACAATGTTCCTCCTGCATAGATGGGATCTCTGATGTGCTCATGGTCTGAGCTGCTACCTTAATTTCAGTGTTAAGGGGATGCAAAGGAAGGGACAGGTTTGTGCCAATCACAGACTTGCCTAAATATTTATCTCTGCTAAAAGCAGTTTAGTTTCTGGATTTAGCCCAGGGTTGATTCTGATGAGAGACATCAAACACAATACACATGAATCAGGAACAGCACATCTGGCATTGCCTGTGTGCTGGAGGAATATAAATAAAGGAGCCAGTAAACTCCAGCTGGCGAGTTATTTGTACTGCAACAAGGCTGTCAGCTTTCTAATCCCACCACCCAGAGAAAAGAGGGTGCCATGAATCACTTGGAGCTGCTCTGTGCTCCCCCTTCCTTGGCATGTCGTGTTCTTTTTGCATGAGAGGACTCGATAGTGAAGGATCATAACCCCTTTCTGGAGCCTGGTTTGCCAGAGCAGCGAGCCAGGCAAGCAGTGCTGCCAACATTTAGAACGTTTCTGCACCATGATGATATTTTATTTTTGGAAGTATCTGATACAAACGTTCTTTTCCTGGAAAGATTCCTGCTTCTTCCTGCCTCCCCCGCCTCCTGCATGCTGCTGGGGCCAGTATTTCTGTTGCAACTTCTTTGCTCCCAGTTGTTTCCTACTATAGATTCTCTCCCTTCTCTCCTGGAGCTGATGGTCCAGGTTGCACCCTGCACTGTTCTGCTGGCTGCAAGGAGGTAAAATCAGCGCCTGATGTAGCTGCCCATGGAGAGGCACTTTGGGATGCTGGTGGGCAACCCTGGAGGCTTCTGGTTCATGCTATGGAAGGGTACAAGCATCATGGAGATGCTGTGTATGTGCCAGCCCTGGAAGGGTGTCTCAGATAGACATGGGAGCCCTTCATCTTCTCCATAGTGTGAACAGAACACATTACAGTGCTGCAAGGCCTGGTGGGTGCAGGGAACATCGGAGCTCCAGATCCATGTGCATGGGGACACTTAAGTACATGCTGCCCCTCACTCCTTTCCATCCCCTCAGCCAAGGGGAGCACTGTCCTCAGAACTGATAGTGTCCACTACTGTCTTTAACTCCATCTCTCTGCAAGCTGATGCCGAACTTTAGTTGGGCACAATTTGGCATGGAGACACGAACGGAAGCCTTGGAGCTGGGGGTTACACATGCTGCAATGCCCAAAGAGCCACTTTAAACAACATCATCACGCAGAGCAGCCATCAAGGGACATTTATCACACTACTTCCCTGATTAGCCCGGGACACCAATTTTAGGTACTGTAAAAACAGTGAAGGTCAAATTTACTATGGAGGGCAAAGCCCAGTGATTCATTTTTCCTTATTCTTTATAGCCCCTTTTCACCTTGAAGAACAAAAGGGCCTAAAGTCAGAGAACGTTTGTTCTTGAGTCTTGCCAAAGCCTCTTTTGCTTTTTTTAATAACCCATCATTAAAATCTGGGCCCATTGCCTTGACAAAAGAAAAGAATAGATTTGTGTACACTTAAGAAACGGGAAAGGGCCTGTGCGCCAGGCCTAGTCACAGATAAAGGAATTCCGGACATTATTCCTTGTGCTCCTAGGGGTTGTGACATGGGATTTCCTTTCGAAGTGGTAAATAGCCCCACAGTTGTTGTAGGACAGGGTGGGGTGATGGCTGCGTTCTTTAAAAGCAGGAGAGATGAAAGCACATTATGAGAAGGAAGCCAGGCTGGATACAATGAACCCCTGTGAGCGGGGCGAGGGGGCACCTTCACCCTACCTAGAGCTCAAAGCTTTGCCCTCATGAGCTTCCCATGGTTTCCAGGTGCCACCAGCTGATCTCTGCCCTGGGAGGAGCAGCTCATGTCATGGGAAAGAGATTTAATGCCTAAGAGGGAGACAAGATCTTGGGGCTTGTCAGCACCTTACGTGTTCCTCCTGGATCTGCAGGAGAGTGATGGAACTGGTGGGGAAACAGGATTATGTGAGCATAACTCCTGATGTTTCCTGCCTGCTCTCAAAGCCAGGCAGCCTCTCACTGTGCACTGTGGGACATGGACTGCTCGTCCTGGCCATGGGGTGGGAGCTGTGAGCTTCAGGAGGAGCCTCACTGTGTTTTGAATTAGAGTTGAGGTCTTTCGTAATGCAAAGCACCTTTCCCCTTTGCTGAATTCTGCACAGGACAGGGGTGAGCAGTCTTTTCTTTTAAAAAGTGCTAAAGCCACAGATTTTATCCTGTTTCCATTTTAAATATAAAATCATCCAGCTTTGTACTTGGATTACCTCTGCTGGACTCGGCACTGAGGACTCACCAAAGCGCACTGAGTTCGCAGTGCTGGGTGAAGTTGCAGGGGGAAGGAACGTGACTCGCTGGGTGAAGGAGAAAAGAACATCAAGCTGACTTTATATTTGGATCTGAATACAAAACAGTTTCCTTTCCTCCCTCTTCCTGTGGCTGTCCTGGGGGTCAGCAGAGACTGCAGATCCTAAACCTTACTGCTAAAGCAGGGCTTGATGAGAAGGGGAAAGAAGATTTGCATGTTACTATTCACCAAATCCTCAGGATTCAGGTCTCCAATAATAAATGTTCACTTAAGGAATCATCAGTGGAACAGATAAATTAACATACTGCAGGAGTTTGCAGGTGGAAGAGTCCTATGTGAGCCTTCTTCCTGCCTTCTGTTTTATTGCTGGATACCTGAGTTACAGCTCCATAATCCTTCTACCATGTAACAACACACCCGCAGACGTGTTTGCCCTTTAAACTACAATGAGAGGATAGGGAAGTACATGATAAAATTCTAAAATCCAGCTTGCAAACTTCATGCAAAGCAAGAACGTCCAAGAAGTTGAACTGCTGCTTCCAGTGGAAGAGTCAGTTTGGATCTGCTGAGAAGGTTCTTGTTCCATTAGTGAATAAGACACATGGGAAGGGTGAGAGATGGAAGTCATAGCTGCATTCAGTCCCTACTGCAACTCACTGCTTAACAGATTGTGTCAGGAGGGTTCAAGTCCGTGCAAGACACATGGAGGATTCTAACCAAGTTCAGAACTGAAGATTTCAAAGGAAAAAAGACAACTTTTCCTTCTTTCTCTCTATGCCCCATTTTTCTGAGAACCAGGGAAAAGAGAAAGTTCCCTTGTTCACTGCAGCAATACAATAACTCTCTGGAATAACTGTGTGGCTGGTCTGAGCTCAATGAATCATACTCAATCAGTAAAGAGGCCATGATGAGCACTGCTCACTCACCACCATTCCAGGCTGCACAGGCGATGTTGCTGCCCCATGTATCTGAAGAGATCAGGAGAAAAGCTGCTGGTGAACAGCAGTAAAACTGATGTGAATCAGGCCCTGGAATTGCACCTCTGCCACGCGGGCATGGGGCTATGTGGCAGTCACACATCAGGAGAGTATCACTCCACTTGCATGACTTGGATCATGTTTTTCAAGCCCCACCACAGACTGTTCCATCATGCTTTTTTGATATCCTGGTACAATCACATCAAACCTCTTAAGATTGCCCCATCCCTGGCAGTGTTCAAGGCCAAGTTGGACGGGGCTTGGAGCAGGCTGATCTAGTGGAAGATGTCCCTGCCCACGGCAGGGGTTTGGAACTGGATGAACTCTAAGGTCCCTCCAACCCAAACCATCCTGTGATTCTAAGATAAACTCTATTTTCATGGGCAAAAGCAAAACAAACAAAACTCTCTGAAAAATGAACACAGAGAACCCTTTAGAAGAGTTTTTAAAAAGCCAAACACATCTAATACTTGGTTTAGAGACTTGTAATTCCAAAATAGCTCTAAAACATTCTGAATACCAAAACTGATTCTCTGTCCTTCTTCCCGGCAGAGATGCAAGCACATGAGAGTTTGTTTCCTCATACTGGAAACTGCTCCTGAATTATGGTGCCATTTCCCAGTGTGATGATGTCCATCTGGCACTGCAAGGTGGAGTCAGCCTGGGCTCAGAGGACTATTCCCACTGGAGAAATGTTCTTATCAACTCACCAGCTCTTGTGAAGAAGCAGTGCAGGATTGGTGCTCAACATGCAGCTCTTGTTACTCTCAAACAATGTTCTTTTTTCCTCCCAAAGCTGCTTACATCCTATGACCTTGCACTGCAGCCCAAATGAGATGCCTCACAATTTTCCTAAATACTATCTTTATTCTTATGGCTCCTGTATGAACCACTGCTATGCAGTTAATGCTCTGCAGTTCTTTCTACCCTAAGACCTTTTAGCCAAGGGTTTACAACTTGGCATCTGAGGTCTGAGCCTGAAAATTCATCTTTGTTTTTGTACTCTCCCCAAGAGCCTGTTTTAAATTGATATAAACATCTCGATAGCTTAAGAGTGCAACAGAATGGTCAGATTCCCTTTCCAGCTGGAAAACAAGCATGTTTCTCCATGTCAAAATCTGCCATGTGGTTGGCTGCACTAGTGACTGGTCTCATCTTGGCTTGGCCATGCAGATCCAGGCATCTGTGTAGCCTTATGGCACATCCAGAGGAAAATAAACCCCACCTTTAGTCATCTGTGCAATACCTGCCCTTTCAATGTATGTTTCTCTGCAGTGGTGCTTCTTCTTCCTCTTCCCCTAACACATGCCATGCACAAATACCATCAAGAGACCCTAGGAACCTGCTCCTTTTCTTCAGCATGTGATGAAATCCCTCAGTGACACAGTTCACATCTGCCAGACCAAAATGCTGTACTAAAAACTACACTGACTGATCATGACAAGAGGGAGCAGAGCCCTGGAAGAAGCAAGCGGGAGGCCAGCAAATGCTTGCTGTACCTTGATAAGCTGCTGGCTCATTCTGCAGTGTCTCAGATCTGGATTTCATTACTGGGATTAGTTCTCCGCAATCTTGGTGCAGCAGATCCAGGCTGTATGTGTGGAGTCAGGATAGGATGGGACCTCATTAATTGCCTGTATGATTTGCATTATTCTTTCATCTCCTGCCTTAGTACTTTCCTCATGAATCCAAACGGAGACATTTTTCTTTCTTAGTGACATAAAAAGTTCTCACTTTGCTTTCATTCAGCGCTCACTTAACTTTCATGATTCTCTTTTCTCTTAGTCATGGTAATACAGTTCTGTATTTCTTACCAGGGCTTCTGTTACAAGAGGGAGTGAAGAGAGAGCTCCAAACCCAGGAGCTGCTTTCCTTGTGTAATTACTTTTCAAGTCATATTTACTGATTTGTTAACCATCCAGCACAATAATCTTACTGTTCAAAGGGCAACTGCATATTTTACTGTCTATAGGAACGGCAGTAAACTCTTGGGCTGAAGAGGTGAGCTGTTTAGGGAAAGAAAACAGCAGTGAGCTTCTCAAACAGGGCTCTGCTCTGCTTGAAACCATCCGTGAAACCAAAACAGTCTCATTCTCATTACAAGATGACACTGGCACAACTCTGCATAGAAAGTGGCCAGGTTAGATGCAGTTTTCCAGGAAACGTTATCCAGCCAGGATGGTGTTTCTGGTCATAACCCTACAATGCCCTGACCTTGTCACTGAGCTGCATGCGTAGGATGCTGGAGACACCACGTTCCTTGGTGGAATCAAGCCTCTGAATCTGTGTCTCCCACTACTGGGGGCTGCCCTAAATATCTGGCTATTTTTAGATGAGTCTTTTTCTGGTGCTGCTTTTCATAATAAGGAAAACCTTTGAAGGATTTGTGCTTTATCCCTATGCACAACAGGAATTAAAATAAATAAATAGGTCTTAAATATTTAGACATGAAGAGAGAAGAATTTCCTGCGCAGCTTTTGCTGAGTGGCGTAGGAGGCTTTAATGCAAACCGGGTCCACTCCTGGGTACCCAGCACTGTTTTCTTTACTTGGAAGTGACTGCAGTAAAGCACCTTTAAAAGCAGGACACTGCAAAGGAAATCTGCTGTTTCTAATGTCTCTGTGCAGTCATCTCCCCCATGCCATGATTTGTTGCAACAGAAGATCTAGTAAAAGGCAGGGACCCCTTCCACTGGAGCAGCTTGCTCCAAGCCCCTGTGTCCAACCTGGCCTTGAACACTGCCAGGGA
>JBCJKH010048580.1:0-12516 GCA_039877255.1 Loriculus beryllinus
TGGCTCCTTCTGACTGGGGAGACGATGCTGCAGGACCGGGTTTCTGCTCTGGTCATAAAGACCATCTGATAGCACCTGTAGCACCCCAGGGAGGGCAGAGGATGGCCTGTCCATCCTTATTCAGATTTATTCCAACAAACCAGTCATCCATCTCTCTGAATTCACTCCTGCCCGCAGCAGCTGTATGGGACACTGTTAGCCCATGGCTTGAAGGATGCCCTTGGCCACCATAGCGTGCACGGCTCTTGCACCTTAATGTGCCGACAAGGCTTGGGGCAAACTTTGACTGCTTTGATGAATGTTATGCATATTTGCAGGCAACCAAATACCTGCTGTGACAAAAAATACAAAACAAGGGAAATAAAATTGCATAGGTTGTTGTTTCAGCTTGGGATAATGACTCCACCGGCATCTGCAGGCTGACACCCTGCTTAGATTAATGTCGCTTTCAAGAACGTGGCTTGATTTTTCCTCTAAATATTTGTCTTTACCAACAAGCCCCTCACCTTAGCACCAGATAATTGACTCTGTGAGCTTGTCACAATGCTTTAAATATCAAGCTCTCACATAGCTGAGGGAAGCTGCTAAGGAGTCAACCGCACCTCACCTCCCCATGCCATGGTGGGGTTGGGCATGCTGAACCACTAGATGCCCGGCAGGCACCTCCTCACCATTGCTGCTGGAGCTGGCTGCTCAGGCTTCCCAGAACACATCAAAGCTCATGGTTTTCCCCTACATCTGCCTAGGGGAGAGGAGAAATGGGAAGCACTGTTTGCCATCTACCCCCTCATCCAAAGCCAAGCCAGACAGCTTTTCATTGCTTTCTTCCCTTCTAATTTTTTTTTTATATTTTAATTAATATTTTAATTAATAATGTAAATACACTTTAAGTTCACTGGTGAAGATGGCCAAGCACAATCACTGTATAATGGAGCCATTTATTCACTTTCAACCACACATCAACCATCTTCCCATGCAGGAGAGAACCTGCACTTACAAAATCATCTTGGCTACAGACTACCTCATTGCTTCCTCAAAAGAGATATTTTTCAGCATTATTTAGAGCACAGAAAGGAAAAAAGAGAGGAAACTGTTTAAAGTCAGCGACACAAAGGTAAGATCTGTTCAGATAAACATAAACGTGACGGCGCAATTTCCTTTGGTCTTCTTTCTATCAAATCTAAAAAACTATTTTTAATTGATTCTTGAAGCACTTTTTGAAGTTCAATAAATGCTTCAGAAATCAGTTGGGAGTCCACAAATGTTAATAGTATTTAGCTCATTTCAATAAAAATGGCCTCATTAACATGCCAGCTGCTAAAACGTGTGATACCAACTGTGTCCTTCTGCCAGCCTGCAGGGAATCATTCCTACTTACTACTCAGTTTTGCTTTAAAAAAGACCATTTAGAAAATATACCCATTTTACTGTATGCATGCATTCAGATGATGATTGCTTCACCACTGCCCTACCCCCAAAAACCAGCTTTAAAAGTCCCTGGCAGCCCTTCCAATGAGGTGAGCTCTGGCTGGCTTTCTTTGTGGATGTTTTTTTCCGCAGGCAAGTAAAACCTCATTCACTTTCCCATCCATCAGCGCAGAAGGAGCCAGGTGAGCACCGTGCCTGTCTGAGGGAAGACGTTTTTCATTATGGTTCTGCTAAGTGGAAATAAATAATCTTCGCTCAGCTCTGCTGCTGTCAAGCCACGACCAGCGGCTGCAGCTCCCTTGACTGCATGTAAGCACCCAACCTCCAGCTCTAAAACTTGAGTCACATCATAGCTAGCATGAGAGCAGGTGCCTGCTGCCTTCACACATCTACATGAAATAAGGATGCCATGTTTTGGCTTCATGAATAGTTTTTAACTAGTGTTTATGCATTGTGGCTGGCTTTCTCAGACCTTCGGATGAAAGCCATTAGAAGCTTTCAGGACTGTGATGATGCCTGTGGTAGAATGGGTACCACAACTCAGGCTCAGGGCAGGAATAACATTTGGAAGCTCATTTTGAAACTTTGCTGCTTTAATCTCCTTAAGCTTTAGTCCTTAAGTTGATGCTGCCACCCTCCTGGCCATCCCTTGCAGGATGAGGACTCCAGGCAATGCCACAGTGCTTTAGGGGCACAGTAACAGTAGTAATAATAATGATGTGCCACATTAAACCATATCATTAAGTGACAAGGTAAGCAGTGCTATATAAGTATTTCCAGAGAAAATGTGAGACTTTGTTCAATAAACTACAGATCAAGTTTGAGATTGGCAAAACGCAACTCGAAAAGGTCAGCAGCAGGTGGTAACATCAAAAATTTCCACACTGAATACACATCTCTAGCATAAGGTTGCGTTAATAATTCAAGATCTCAGCATATAGTTGAGCTCAAGCAACATACTCTGGCTGCTAAGAATCAGGTTTTGATTCTTGGATTATGCAACTGTCTCTTCCTTGTGCTTACATTCATAACCGTGTGTCCAGCTGGCACCTTACCTGCTAAGCAAGCTGTTCATGCAGTTAAACAAAGCTGCATGTGCCAAGCAACAGTCATTTTACCTAAAGCAGCCTGGATAGTAATACATATGCCAGCCTGCCTGCAAAGCCATGTCTCTTCTCCGTCACAGACCAAAATAGTGTGGGACTGGCTGTACCACAAGTGTCCCCCAGCCCATGTGAACCCAGAGCAGGGTCCAGGCAGCCATCCCAAGGAAAACACTGTTTTAGAGCAGCTTGATGCCTTACAGTGACAAATCTACCCTGTAATAGCTAGCATAGAGGCTGTGAAGCCTTCATCCTGCGCATATGAAGACTGTGGGGAATCCCCGAGGGAATTTAGCCCCATGTAGCTGAAAAGCAGCTATGCAAGATGAAACCCTAAAAAAGCTTGAACAGGCTGAAATACCCAGTTCCTCTGAATTCCCTGTGAGGTGCTGAGCCAAAGCCTAGCCCAGGACCTTCCAAAGCCATGCAAGAAATCAGGGTAAAACCATGGGGATTAATTGCACAGAGTTATTGCAAAGGTTAAAGTACAAACAGCTTCAGAAAACGCTTAGACACGTTCATGAAAGGCCAGCCTACCTGGGACCATGAGACATAATTGCCTCCTTGATATCCTTGAGGACAAGTTTAATGGCCAGAATGTGGCCACACATGCACCTGCTGGCTGGCAAAGACTGGCACCTCTACAGCAATACTGGTGTCAAACCAGGGGAGAGGACACTGGAGACACCCCTCTGTTTCTAGGGGGGAGAGGTGCTGGCCGGGAGGCCGAGGTGGTGCATGCAGTACATCAGTGCTGCTTGCTACACAGCCCAACCAGGAATTTCAGCCCCCATGGACAACTTTCTAGAGCTATAGATACTTTGCTCAACAACTAAATACATTCCTGTTAGGTCTTCACTTCCCAGGCTCTGGGCAAAGGTGTCTCAATAGCTGGTTTTGAATTTCTCACCTAAACTCTTTCTTAAGTGCAATTATGTTTTCTTTGCCGTTAAGACTGACACGCAGCAGGCTGGCATTCTCCAGACCTACACATTCACACCTTTTTTCTTGCCCTTTAAAGCTTCGCTCCGACCCTTGTCCATGGGATGCGCATGCCGCAGACCGCAGGGTTTGGGGGTGAAGGTGCTCCGGCCCCCTCCTTCCCCTCTCTCCTCCTGGTTTTATTTCGGGTCACCCGTATTTCACTGGAGAGGTCAGAGTGTGGCAGCACAGCCGCGGCTGAGGCCGTTCCCGGAGGGAGGAAGGTAGCACGCAGAGCTTTTGAAGCCCGATAAGAGAGAACACCGCAATTAGGGGCTTGCAGTTTCGTCAGCAGATTTGCATTTTAAATTGCGTTTTGGTATAATCGTGTTTCATCTTTCATTTCACCCTGACTTTTGTACCTTTCATTAGTTCCTAAGGATGATTCAAAATGCTGTACAAGACTACAATTAAAAAAGAAAAAGAAATTTCATATCAATATGATTTTTTTTTTCCTTAAAATATTCCTCTGAGATTAACCATTACGGGAAACAAAGTCATTCAAGATGAAAGGGAGCTAACTAAGGTGATGTGGAAAGGAATTTCACCCTGAGGAGGGAGCTGCGGGTTCTGGTTCATTACCCCAAGTTCTGCAGAAAGCAGAGGGGCTGTAGTAAGGACATTCCAGCCAGGCAGATACCCTGGCTCCCCCCACGAGGGGGAAATCCCAGGTACCAGCCCCTTTGCCCCGGGGATTCACAGCTTGGCCCCGACTGCTAAATCCAATTATCCCCGGGTCCCATTAAGCAAAGATACCTTAACAGCTCTACTGTCAGGATAGATTAACCCGCAGCCATATAGAGCCCTGGATCCTGTCCTCCCTCCCCCCCATGCCACTGCTGGTTGTATGAAAAGTCACACAGCACCACTGTGGCAGATCTGTTGCACCTTCATTTCTCATCCCCTCCAAACAGCCTCTCGCCACTCACCACTCACTCAATGCTGCCCTCAAAACAGGAGCTGAAGGCTCAGCCCCACATAGGGCCATAGAGATCCTGAGCCATGTGGCTGGCTGCAGGGGACAGCCCGTGCCGTGGGAAAGACAAGAGAGATGAGAAAATACCCCCAGCTGTCTCAATACACCAAAACCCCCACGTCTGGTTCTCTTCAGTGTGCTCTGAAGGGGAAAAAAAAGCCTGTCAAAAGAAAAGGAAAATGCACTTCAATCTATAATAAAACAATGCTGCTGCCACTGTCAGGCACCTGAATGGAGACATGAAGGTTAGATGAGCCTGTGTTATATTTAATGCTGTCAAACATTGTTTGAACACAAAGTGCAGCTCGTGTTATTGCCGCACTCCCTGCCTGCAAGGCTGCCCTGCAGTTTGAAAGCACCCCAGCATGTAATGGGCTCATTTTTTTGTAATTGCAGAATTTGAGTCAGAAAATGATGGGGATTTTGTATTTGAATGTCACCTCTGGTATGTCATGGTAATTTTCCTCTTCTAATACCCTCATCTGGATGCTAATGCCAAATGATTATGTTGGTAAATGAAACGAGCGCAATAAGGTCTACGTAAAAGGCCACAGATACATAACCCATCAGGGCGGCTGTCCATAGGTTTATTGACACACCAGTCCTGATTTTGATCTGAGTTAAGCTGATATAAATTAAAAGTAGCTCTCCTGAAAAAAAAGATAATTAGTGGCTGTGGGAGGAAGGTCTATGGCTGCCATTAACCTGCACATCCTCTCCAAAAGATATGCTTCTGCAGAGGCTGATGCTGACTGAATGTGTCCATCCCAGCCAGGGAGACAGGCAGCAGCCCTGTGTCCCCAGTCGCAGGGGCTGCTGTTGAGGCAGCACTGCATGCTGCTTTCAGCCCAGCTTGCAGGGGTTCTTTTGTAAATTAGCTTTGCTGTCTTACACACACTGTTCCTGGCAGAGGGGTAAGCAAGAGGTTGGGAGGTCCCTCTCTTCTGCCACCCTCAAGCACATGCAGCAGTTTCACTAGGTCTAGATTTCACCATTACAACAAAACTTCTGGGTCTGTTTGGGGTTTTTTTCTGTTTTTTTTCTGGGTTTCTGTGGATCTTTTTGGCTGGCGGAGGGGAGGAAGAGAGTGTTTTAAAGTCTTTTAAAGCAGGAAAAAGAAACAACTCAATAAATCACTGCTTTGTTTTACTGCACTAGCTTAAGACAATATCCTTAGGATATTATTAATTAATGATCCAATCTTTACAGCTTCTCCACAGTAGGATAAAAGTTGGCAGAACAGAGAAGCTCCAGATGGAGGAAGCCTTCTGCATCAGATAAGGCTTTATGAGTGACAGGCCCCTGCCACTCACAGTTAAGGCCACAAACATAAGCCGCTTGTTATGTTGCAAATCAGCTAAAAATACCCCAAACGCAAACCACTGTCTTACTAAAGCCACTTGTTGCATCAGAGGCACTCAGAGTCTAACAAACAGTTCAATTTGAGTATAGAATGCACTTCTCCTTTTAATTGAAAGAAAAAAGTTTACAGCAGTGAAAACTAAGAGAGGAAAGGCTGAGCTGCAGCCACAGCCCAGCTTCAAACACATCCTGTTTAAAGTTCGTGGAATAAAAAGTCGCACAGCACTTGCGGATGCTCTGCTTGCTACAACTGGGTGAAATTTTAAACTGATGGACTTGCCTTTTTTTATTTTTCCTGTAAAAATAAAGTAATTTATTCTCTATTCTAAGCCCTTTTAAGTAAGCAGCTCATATGGGTTTGATGCCAAGTGCATGGTAATAACAATACTAATCTAGAAACCCTTGTCAAGACTGCAGAGCTGTCTATAAGGTTTGTAGTGCACGGGCAGGAGACCTCTAAGATAGCATCTGAAAGGCTTCTTCAAAAAGAGGAAAGTTAGATGCAAAATCTTTACAAAAGAATTATTTTCAACAAATTAAAATGAAGTGATAAGACAGAAATAGAGAGCATGAGAGGCAATCCATCACCATACAAGCTACACTGGCCAAGCCACATCCCCTTCATTGCTTTGACCCCTCCTTTAGCATTGTGGAGACACATGCATCTCGTCTTCCTCCTTCCAGGTTATTGAAGCACTTTGGACCGTTGATGTATAACAGTGAACCCAAATCTCAATTTACACGGTCAGGTCTAGGCTTCACATGGACTGACCCACAAATACTGATTCAAACCCAAAACCCTGCTCATGTCTCCTGTTCCCAGTTCTCATCATCTCAGTTTAGCTGTGTTTCAGTAGCCACTTAAACCTTCTCCTCAAAGCTATATAATCTTCTGTGTTATTGGAGTGGCTTTTGTTTAACTAATGAAGATTAAGCATTTCATTTTGCCTTTTAAAATATGTGCTGTGTATCACCTCATGGTTTTAAAATACCTAGTAGGATTAAACCTAAGACTTTTCTCTACTGGGTCTGCTAAGGCTTCTGCAGTTTGAATCTGTGGGTTCTTGATAAGGCAAGAGGATACCAAATAAATCACTGGCGTTTGTTATTTTTAAACAATCATCATTTCCCCACCCCTCCATATTCACAAAGGAAAAGCTAATCTGAATTTTAGATTTTAAAAGCTGATCTCACTTGAGTCTCCTTCTATTCCAGATAGTGATGTTATACTTGCTAATTAAGAAAGAGATGGATTAAGCAATAGATTTATCACCTACCTCAAAAATTACCATAACCGTTATTATAATAGTAGTGTCTACATCTGGGAGGATCCAAAAGTGCTTAACCAGATAAAGAAATCCTGTTTCCATTGCACATGTGTAACAAGAATCAAGTCAGGAGTTAACCTGATCCGTATTTGTGCTAGATGTAAAGTACATGTGAAGGGTCTGCACTTTTGAGTTTCCATAATGTACTTGCTCGGTTTGAAGATATATGTGTACAGAAGGAACAATAGTGGCCCACCCCCACAAAGGAAAAAAAAAACCCAACAGAATCACTTTTCTAAAGATGGATTTAGATCATTTAGGTGTCTAAATCATAGAATGGTTTGGGTTGGGAGGGACCTTAAGGATCATCATCAGTTCCAGCCCCCTTGCCATGGGCAGGGACACCTTCCACTAGACCAAGTTACTCCAAGCCCCATCCAGCCTGGCCTTGAACACTGCCAGGGATAGAGTGGCCACAGCTTCTCTGGGCAACCTGTGCCAGTGCCTCACCACCCTCATAGTAAAGAACTTCTTTCTAATGTCTTACCTAAATCACCTCTCTTTCTGTTTGAAACCATCCCCCCTTATCCTGTCACTATATACCTTTGTAAAAAGTCCCTCTCCAAATTTCTTGTAGGTCCTCTTAGGTACTGGAAGGTTGCTGTAAGGTCAAATAGCAGACAAAAATGTTAAATCCACAGCCAGATCCTGAAATTCCTCCTTTAGATGTTGTGTGAGCTGTCTATGCATCTCTTTAAAAAATGCATAGCTCCTCAAGAGCCTTCATCTCTGCTTCTGGAGAGACAGGGGTATTCCAGCCATGGCAGAGATCGTGTTGGCTTCCTACATGCAGCAAAGCCCTAACAGGGTAACAAAAACAACAGCAGATAAATGCTCACATGCCCTAAGGTGTTGGATTAGAGTAACCTGTGAGGCAAGGAGAAGGCAATGGTGGCAGCTACTGTGCTAGGGTGGAGAATCCAGACAGGTTTCCCACAAATCTCATCCTTCAGGCTATGATGCAACTGCAGAAACACATCTTCTTTGTTGCTGCATTCCCATCCCATTTCCAAAGATCATTTCAGAAACTCCTCAGGGCAGCACCTGGAAAACCCCGCACCTCCAGAGCAGCAGATGCCCATGACACCAGCCAGCGTGGCAGCACAGCAACGTTTGATCACCAGGGCACAGCCAGGCTGCCTAAAAGCTGCCAGCTGCACCTGGAAAGTAGGTGCTCAGCAGGTGCCTGCTTTAAGGCAGAGGGAGAACCTAAATGTTTCACTTAAACCCCTTAACTCAGAGAAGGGTTTTAACAGAGCATGTAAATCACGACAGTTTGCAATTGTAGCTAGCTTTATCGAACCGCGCGCTGCAATCGGTATTTCTTCCAGGCCAGGAGGAAGATTATAATCTGTTGTAAATTGTCATACTTCAGAATAGCACATTAATTGCTGTGATAATTTATACCAGCTGAGAATCTCCCCCAGGGACTGTGTCTATTACTCAGCTTTGTGTCTCAGACAATAGAGGTTTCTATCAGGGATGGGGTCCTGTGGTACTTTCATCATACCCGTAATAATGGAACGCAATATAAACCTTCTGTCTTTCCATTCTGGGTAACCAATGCATCAACTGAATTGGACTTAATTGCACAACAGTGGAAGTGGAGCCTGGAAACACTGATGGAATTCACCTTTGGGGGTTTTCTTTCCTTATCCCCCTCCGGTTACCTTTTACCAAATGATCTTCCATCTATTTGTAACACTGTGGAAAATGTGGCATTTTAAGCACATTTCAGTGCACAAATAGCCAACCTACATTCTGTCCTTCATAAAACCAATTTTAAAAGGCATGCAGGGAGCAGATGAGGAGGGTGCTTTGGGGGTTAAACTGCTCAGTACTTGAATTTACCCATCTAAATAGTGAAAACATTTTCACTTCCTCGAAATATGACCTGTCAGTTGTGTTCAACTTGATAAGGTCTTTTAGAGCTAAAAGTAGTTGAGTGGGTAGGGCTGGCAACACCCTGCAAAGTTGCTTTGCTTTTCTGTTAAAAGCTGAGCCCTGCAAAATGTTCTTTATTAATGCTGTAAGCATTAAAAAAAAACCCCAAACAAACCCAAACTTGCAACCCAAATAACCAACTTACAGTGATAGCCAAAGAAAAATGCATTGCAGGAGGGATAGCCTGGGGTGCCTCTCCTCGCATCCTTCCCCCTTTGTTCCCTACTTGGGCTTGCTGCAGCCCGCAATAGGATCAGCCCAAGAGAGATGCTGATAGGTCTGGCAGCTATGCAAACCCCAGCCCCCGAGCAGAGTTTCAGTACATGTTTTCAGTAACTCATGGTCCAACATATGTGGCTGCAGCTGGTCCCTGCTCTGACCCCATGAGCAGTGGAATAAGGTGTCATTTCTAGAGGCACATCCCCGTTGCTGGTAAGCTACGCTGTATTTTGTCTTAGTTGATTGAGCTGTGTGTAGACGTTGTATAGGAACAAGCCAAAGCACCAAAAGCCTTGAACAAGCTGGTTAGTAACACCATGCTCACCCAAGCAATGTATTTCCCTCCCTAAATGCGCAAATACAATCCCAGCAATTCACACTCTTCAGACACCTTTGTCCCCAAGGAGCACAGGGAGGGAGCAGACAAGGGGCCACAGTGCAGGGACCAGCCCCGGGAGCAGCATCCCTGCGGGATCCAGGGTGCAACTCCAAAAGTGCAGATGAGTAGGGTGAGCTTTTTGCCTTTGCTGGCACTGAGCACAGAACAGGCGGGTGTGAAGGGCTGGCACAAGGTCCTGCTTGGGGCAGGCTGCCCCACTGCACACAGGCTCCACACATAAACATACAGGGAGGGCAGGTGGGATAGCTGCTGTATAGTAGAGTTAGCTGGGAGTGGGCTCAGGTCTCTCTGATGAGCTGTAAGAAGAAACAGCTCATTAATTCTCACTCCTAAAGGCACCTCGGAACCCACTGGAGGTGATTCCTGTAACTGGCCCATCTGCAGCCAGGCTGGAGAGCAGTACAAGCTTTGCAGGAGCTCTTTTGTTTGCTGTGTGGCACTGTTTCCCCTGTTCTAATGCAAACAGGCTCTTAACGATCCGAACAGCAGCTTGGAAATGTTTAGACCTGATGTATTCCCGGCGGCTGGAGAGCTGCCACCACCTGCGAGGCAGATGGGGGGAGCAGGGAGGGAGCCGGTGGGGCCTCCGGAGGATGCCCAGTACCTCTAGCTTTTGATGATCTCCAGCTTTGATGGAGTGACTGATGGAAATGCCCTTCCTACACAACAGGCTGGACCTCCCACATCTGCATGCTGGCAACCAGCCTCCTCTGGAGATGGACGTTTCATCTGTGTTCCCATTTGTGTAATGCTCCTGGGTATCAGGAGCAACACCGCTGCCTAGCCAAGGGGTATTACCCAGCCTGAGCACAGTATTTGGACAGAGCCCTAACCCAGCACTGTTACTAGTTATTAACCTAAGTTCTGATGTCCCTATTTGGAAAATAAAACAACTTTGTTGCATGAAATAGGAAAAAATCGGAGGATTTTTTGATGTCAGAGGAACCTGATACCAAGATGATTTCCTTCCAAATTCAAACAGGTAGTAGCAGCCATAATTTCTCACTCCCAGTTCCCTCTGCTAACACGGTAAAAAGCCTTTCCCATACCCCAGCTTTTAGGAAGCTTACTCTTGCTCCCTGTGAGGCTGAGGGAGGGCACCCTGTGGGGCACAAAGCATCTGTGTGCCATCACACACAGATGTACCATCAGCACCAGGACATCATCATCCGCCTCCGGCTGGCCCCACCACAAGCTGTAGGGGCACAAAGTTAATCAGGTTTTCATGGAGGTGCCTTTTGTAGAGGTGGTGTCTATTGGTTGAAGGTGGCCATGGTAGGTCAATCCCTCACAGTGAGACACTTCGGCAAAGCCATATTTTGAGGGACCTTCATACATCTTGCTCTCAGTCGCTGGCCCCTTGGCCCTTTGTGAAAGTCTCCTGCAGACTCAGCCCTCTAATAGGGTACTTCCAAATAACTACCTGTCACATCTGCCAGCCCTTGCACTTGTGATGCATGTACATGTGTTTTCATATAGGAGTGTGCACTGGGGGAGTCTACAGGGGGAAGAGGTGAGATCAAAGCAGTGACCTCAGCACTTACCCCCGCCACACTTCCGAGGACCAAAGACAAGATCAATATTGCCAACAGAGCCAAGGGCTATTGCAACCGATGGGATCCTGCCCAGGCACTGTTCAGCATTCCCATCTCTGACAAAAACCAAAACTGTCTCACTTGGGAACTCACTGCAAAGGAAATTTGCTTTTAGAAAATTCAAGGCCAACAAGTTAGCCAGGATCCGTAAGTGGATAATCTTCTCCAGAGACAACAGCTATCTCGTAATGGCCAATGTAAAGCCACTTTTTAAATGAGAATGAACATTCATAGGAAGCCTCACGCCAGTTTTGCATAAATCCTGATCGTGTTCATCTGATGGTGGCTTGCCACCTTGCACTGTGAAAATAAAGTAATTTTTTAAGGGCTTCACTTATTGTTTCCAGTGCAGCCTGACAAGCACATTGGAAATACTGGTGGTGTTTCATAGTTTAAAACCCTTCAACAGCATCTGCATCAGCCGGTGTGATCAACAAGCTGTCTGGCAATAGCCCCCCCGGTAAAGTTATTCAGACGTAACACTAGGAAGCATGGGAAACCAGTAAGGTGTGAGATAGGCATTGCTCCTGAGAGCCATGCTGTGCAGTAATAACAGCACTTCACCCGTTAGAGACCCCTTGACTCCCAGGCACCAGCACAGACACTTCTAGTTCACCCCGGTGACAAGAACGTGTGGTTTCACCTCTTTCTCTTGCAGTGCATGGCCACCAGCCTGCACAGTGCTTTGCTGTTAGAAATGTTGTATCCTGGATCCTGCCTCTTTGAAGCACCAAAGTGGGAAGGGTTGGGACTGACGAACAATGCAAAGGGCAGCAAAAGCCATGCCACCTCCCCAGCCCTCTTCCAGCGAGGAAAGCTGGAGGTTGCAGGAGCAGCCATTTCCTCAAGTCTGTACATGCCTAATAACTCATTAGCTGATGTGCTCAGCAAATTGTTGGTCTTGCGCTTTTTTTTGCCTGGTTGCTGAAGCGCAAACGTGATTCCCCATGAAAACATATGATTTTGCTCTCAACCTGTTGGTTCAGGTTTGTGCTCCCTGTGCCGCCTCAGCAAAAAGCCAGGAGGGAAGTGCCTATTAAGCTGCTGAGGCCTTTGATCTGGTCTATTACGTTTTACAAGGCTTTGGAGCTGGACAGAAGTTAGGTCCCTGTGCTGTTGGGTGTTAGATACACCGCTGCTTTGGGAGAGAGGGAAGCAGCAAACACAGCCAAATGAGCCC
>JBCJKH010048583.1:11294-23694 GCA_039877255.1 Loriculus beryllinus
GGTTGGAACTGGATGATCTTAAGGTCCTTTCCAACCCTGACTATTCTATGATTCTTAAGACAAAGCAGTTTTATTAACTCAGTGCATTTTGTCAGCTCATGCAGTATGATGGGAAGGAGAGTGGGCTGTGAAGAGTAGAGAAAGAGCCATCAGCACTGAAGACTGGCAACCTGTGGGCATGGTCAGAGCTCAAATAGAATCACTGAATCAACAAGGTTGGAAACAACCTTTAAGATCATCAAGTCCAACCATTAAGCAGGACCATCACTAAACCATGTCACTGAGGGTCTCATCTACTAACCTGTTCCTTGGTTTAACCCAACTGAAGATAATATCCACTGGTGATTTCAGTTTTAGTCAGAGATGTGCAGGGTTGCTTTTAAGTTTAAAAACCTTCTAGATCACACTTATGCTTCTCACCAAGATTAAAGTGCACTACCCAATTGTGCTGCCCTGGAAGCACAGTATGAACCACATTTAGATCTGGAGAATCACTGTTTAATGAGTCCCCTGAAACCTTGCCCAAGGGGCGCTAATAAGGAATAAACATATGAATTAGTGAAGGACACAACCTTTGCTATGCTGTCATAGATGTATGGGGTATTAAATGCTAAGCCAATTCCTTGTCCAACTTCTCACGAGGGAAACAAGATGTTTTCCACTCTGAAGATATTATTTGTGTCTTCCCCTCATTACATTGCTTTCTTCCCTGTGCAGTTCCTCATGGCAGCAGCAAGAGCACAGCAGAGATGCTCTGTGTGCTTTCTTCCCATCCCATGCTGTCCAAGAAGGGTATAATTTAACACTCCTTTTGGTTTCAGTTTTTCCCATCTGTGGTCAGCCTTATAGTGGTGGAATAAGGCTTAATAAGTTTTGAGGATGTGAATTGTTTCTCCTGCACAAGGTTGCAGTAAGTCCAGTTTTGGGTTGCTGAGGGTAGGAGGCAGAGTATCCAGCCACAGGATTCTACATGCTTTCACCTTTCATTCATGGTATCCAGCCCGAGGAGGAACCCACATCTCCACTCCAGGGAGATAAATAATTACAGGTTTACTGAGAGGAAAATAAACACAGGCACAGGAACTGGCATGTGATGGGTTTCCATGTACTCTGTGTCCCTTTGACAATGCCTCCTACCTTCTGCCTTGATTTTCTGTCTCCTCTAGGATTTGGCTTCCTGATCTCAGTACCACCTGCTGAGGAAACTTCAACAGGGTTATTAACTTTGTAACACTGCAGCAGAGTTTCTCCTTTGTCTTTTGTTCCTTTACTTTAGTATAAGCAGATTCTTGCCTACACAATTGTTTTGACAGCCATGATAGTCTCTGCATTATCCTTTGCCATAGCCACTTCGGCAGCCCATGTAATTTTAACAAACACCTAACAGAATCTACATGTTAAAGTTGACAATAGCATAATACAAAATCTCCTTTTAATAATGAACTGGAGCTGCCGTCATCTTGTTTTAGCAAAGTAAAAATCTCTCCCCCAATCTCTGAACACTTTACAAAGCCATTACATAAACTGCAATGTTAAATGAACAACAAATTACTTTTCCTTTAGCTAGCTTTTAATGCTAATGGTGCTATTTATTCCTGACCTTTTGAAATATTAGATTTTTTTAAATGACAACATAAAAAGAATTCTTGTTTGAAAACGCAAGCGACTTTAAACCACATGCTATTACTTGTAAGTATAGCATGCACATGCATCATTCATTTCAGTGTCCCATTTATGGCTAATTGGTATATATTTCAGTTGACATATATTGTTCTCCTGCAAACGTGTCAAATTCCTTAACGATAGCAGTGACAAAAGCATAGTGCTTGAGATATATAAATTACGCTCTTTACCATATAATCATTCTTATCTATTGGGAATGCTATTTGTGACAAACCGTGTTCAAAAACACACACTAAATCGATTATTTTTTTTAAACTTTAATATAACACCATTCATGGCAGGTCTTTGATTGAATCTTGAGCTGTAGAAATGTTTTGATTTCCATCTGCACCATTTTATTGCTTTTGAAAAGCTCACTTTATTTATTAAAGGAAGAGTAGCATAGTGCCGATCTTAAAATGCATCTTTTGTTATCAGTATAAGAAAACAAATGGCTGTAATTGTGGATATGGAAAGAGTAATCTGGTGAACAATGCTTTGAGCTGTATTTTAGGGTTTATAATTCCTGCCATAAATGACTATTATTTTGTTGGTGGGCAGCATTGCCATCAGAATTTTAAATATGGGAGCAACTTGGGCCACATATTTTCATTACATTTTAGATTGCAAAGTGCAATGTATTTCACTCCTATATTACAAATCATCGAAGAACAATAAAGAAAAAACCTGGAAGATTTCATGTGACTCTAATTATTACTGAGATATAGCAGTGTTCATTGTTGTCTTTAGACAATGCTGTCTACAGTCATTACATTGCTCCATAAATCAGGAGGATAATGAGGTTTTATCTTTCAAGAGATATGTGAAAGTTCCTAATTTGGCATTGATGAATTCTCCTTCCTGAACCTCTTGAGGGGTTTTTTGTAATCTAGTTTGCTATATTAGAGCTTTCATCACCTAGCCACAGCTGGCAGGGTTATGTACGCATATTTATTGCCATACCTTTCTGAGATGCGTCCTCAGAGGTTGCAAATAGGAATTTTATGATGTTATGCCTGAAGGTTGTTTTGTTCTTCATTGGAGTGTAAATCACAAGCTATTTTGCCATGCCCTCATACTTCAGAAATATATACTGTGTATGGTTGTATTTAACTGTGAAAAAACAAGACTAAACTTGTCAACATCTTGTCACTGATAAAAATTGGAAACAGTTTCTTTGGAAAAAAGGAGATTCCCTTGAAGAAAACACCGTCTTTTGCCAAAGAAATTATATAGGAATATATATTCTCTACAATTTGAAGACAAGGATGAAGTGTCAGTATTCTTAATCAGTCAAAACAGAAAGCTTCAGTAGGGGGCAGAGGAAGAAAGGACAAGGTCGATGTGATGCTCCCACAGCCCTAACTGAAAAGATATTAATACATGTCACTTACTTCTAAATTTTGCCTATATACAAACAGAAACAAGAAGCAAAGTACACTTTAAATTAGTCACAATACCATATTCAATTCCACAGTAACAATGGAGTGGCTACCACATTTGTTAGTATATTGAAGATATATACTATGCGAGACCCCAAGACAAAAGTTGCATTCAAGTCCCTCTTTGTGCTAGTGTACATGCAATTATTTTTTTGGTACATATCCTATAACAAATCTTACCTTTAATTGCATGAAGTAGATAATTGCTTCACATCAAACCAGTTAGGGAAGTGAAGGTGGGAAAAACTGCATCTAAACCTCCAAAAAAATGCACTTTTCACACAGTAATTCAGATTATTATCATTTTGTCTATGATTTTAGGTAAACATACCTCTCACTTGCTTTCAGTACTGGTGGCCTGGTTACCTCAGTTTGGGGTGTGCAGTTTCAGAATTGGGATTCTCCTAGGAGTGCTGATCATCCTCCTTGGAAAGCGACCTCTCCCATGAGAGCAAAACCACTTCTCACTCAGAAGAGGTTCTGCATGGAGAAGGAACGTACTCATCACCTTAATTACATGGATATGAAACATGCAACAAGCATGTGCATGTTTTGCCTGAGATGACAGGAGAGCAGAAGCCATCCCCTCCTTCTCTGAACATGGGGCATTTGATTTTGTAACCACAGCCTGACTTGAGCTAAAGAAACTTTAAAGGAGCTGCTTAAACCCAATCTTTTGTTTTAGAAGGAAAATCTTTCCGTTACTGCCCTTAATTCCTTACGTAAACACCATTTCTTATTTGCTGAGGGAATAAAAATCAGTAGGAGAGGAGTGTGAAAGAGGTTCTCCACCACCTTCAGCTCTCACCAAGGCTGCTCAGTAGGATCTGTGGCCTGACCTTACATCTCTCTCCAACTTTTCTCAGCTCCCTTTGGCTTGCAGTTTGGAAACCAGTGCTATCTGATCCTCTTATACCCCTGCAGAGACACAGGAATTCAGTGGCGAATCAGAAAGGAGCATAGTTTGCTCCATCTGCACCCTTATTCTGTAATCATCCATCTCTAAACCTGCATCTCCTACAGGAAGCAGGGACAGAGGGCTGGGAAAGGAGGTTTCTTCAATTCATTGGAGACTGTAGATCCTCAAACCTGTAATTCCAAGAGGAGTCAAAATGTCTTTGCTGGGTCATGAAAATCAGCCTCCCACTGAACTTGAATTATAGACCCTCTCCAGTGGCTGTGACAGAAAGGATGTTGAAGGGCAGGTCACAGCAGGAATGTGCCATTCCTTGCTGGGTCTGAAGGACCGGTGACACAGCAGCATAAAGGGGTATATTTTTGTTGCAGTGGATCCTTGTAGAGGATTAAAAACTTCTTTTTAACCAAGGAAAATGTTAAAAGTGAGAAGTGACTGCACTGAAGAATAATTCTCCTTTTGACCCACAGAGAAAGAGGTGCCTAATGAAAATATATGATCCCGGACAGTGTGAAGATAACTGTCTGATCAGATAATGGAATTGTTTTCAGTGGTAAGAATGAATCCATTACTAATGCAAATAACGATAATAATTATAATTTGCAATACAGTAAAAATCACCGAGTCTACCTCCTCCTCTGACAGGAGACTGTGTAATAAATTATAGGCTGAGAAAAAAAAAAATACTCAAAGGGATAAAGGTTAAAAGATTAAAAAGAATTCAGAAACTTGAATGCTTAACAGGGAAGTCAAGACCTGAAAGCAGAAATTGGTGCTATTAAATAAAGCAATTGTGAAGAATAAGATATTATGGAATTGATGAACAAACCAGAAAGCAAACGTTTCCTCGTATCGCTACCTCTTGTCACAGATTTCAATAAACCTGAAAGAACCAAAAATTAAGAGTTGGCATATAATGAGAAAATTAATTATTTAAATGTAGGTGAATATGCTAATAGTACTCTGGGAAGATGAATGTAACTTGACACACTAAAAGCCCCCAGAAGAGGTGAATACATCTGGGGAGTTTTACCACTTGTTTTTCCTTTGCTTTGGTATCCAAAACAGGGCTGCTCTTCTGTCATTCCCAACAAAGACTGGAATTTCAGACTATGCGTATCTATAGGGCAGATGTTTTGGGGTTCTCTGGGTACAGCAAGATACTCATAACAGTTCCATAATCTTCTTTGTTCATGTGAGGGGGTTTGGTTGTGGAGACAATGTGAAAATGCTTCATTTCACCTTTGTGGAGGTGTAGAATAGGATAGGTGAAACAAATCTTGTGTTAGAGTTTACACCAGAGAGCTGTCTTATTGTTTGCAGTGATTCTGCTTTCTCCATTGGTTGGGCAGAGAGAAATATCACTACATAATGCTTACCATACATTGGTAGCATCAAGTCTCACAGATTTGAGTGATGAAGCATTGGGAAACTACCAAGATATCACATAGTTCTCCCACACCAGTCAGTCTTGAGTAAAATTGCAATTAAGTGACTGAGTCCAAATTGCTGTCTCCTGACACTCTTCCTTTAGATCCTCATTTTCCAAAGCCCAGTATGTCCCATAAGAGCCACATGAGAAGTGACAGGGATTTAATGACAGGGGGTATGTAAGGGAGAAATAAAGAGCAGAGGTATTGACACCTCGTCAAAAGCAGGGGTGACTATCAGATAAAATCAGGTTTTGACCTCAGAGTGGAGCCCATTTTTCTGCAGTTGAAGAATTTTATTGTGTTTTAAAATCACAATTGAAAGCTCAATGTATCCTGCCTAAAATTCCCCAGCAACTCATTCAGGAAGGCAGAGACTTCTCACCCTCTTTGAAGTTTTTCATTGCAGCATTTTTCATGTAGCTGAAAAGCTGAACACGCTTCAGGTCAGCAAAGCATAAGTAGTTCATTAGAAGTCCCACAGTATAGGAAGCTGCAGTTTCTGTACTGTGGTGATTCAAGGAAAACGCTTTAATGATGCAAATTCCAAAAGCAAAATGAATGCAATCCTCACAGTATGGTTCATAACCATGATCTGAGGTTATCTCATAAGTGCAACTTATCAAAACCACACCCAATTAATGCAATATTAACCATTGCAACAAGCTCCTAAGGTTTAAACACACATCCTTTGGATTGGGGAAGCCTTTGATCAATGTTTTCAGAAACCAAAACCACAACGTGCCTCAAGTGTAGTGCATTCACTATCTAATCCTCAGTGCTGCCAACAGTAGAAAAGATCACTGCTTTATAAAACATGATTGAAAGACCTGGGGTTTAATTAGAGAATTAGATTCAGGGCAAACATGAAACTAGTCTTCAGATATGTCAAAAGCTCTCAGAGCAGGGATGGGATGAAATGTTCCATGGTCCCTAGGGGTAGGACAGACACGGAGAGGCAGAGTTGACATTATGTAAAACTGTAGACAGTGAAACACAAATAAACTGCCCGGGCAGGTAGTACCATTGCAGCATCGGAAGGTCTAAAACCAGACTGAACAGGAGTTTGGAGCAATTTAGGAAGAACTAATACTGTTTTGCTGCAGGAAGGTGAGATATAGCTGATGTCTGAGGTCCTCCCCCAGCTACATGCATCTCCTGTGATTCTCCAACACAGCTGCAACTGCAGTCGGCAAATATACTGGAATGGGTCTGCATGGAGATAAAGAAGAGAAAAGAGACAAAATCTAAAGCCGTGGTTAACAGTATATACTACCTGACTATGTGCTCAATGTATTTTGGCAACATCCCTTCAGTCCTGTAGCATCCTTGATAAGTGATACTTGATACTTGAGGCCACTTTTGGGGCCTCAATCTACTGTGTCTCAACCCTAAGACAAAACAAAATAATTACAAAATTAACTTGGGAGAAAATCTGAAGGAGGATGCTGTAATGTCATTCATGGAACTGTACACTTACATACAGAAACCCCTGCAGATGTCATGCAGGACAGCATCTTTTCTGCTAGATTCAGCTCTGCGCACAGTTAACTTCCTTCAGCTTTGCTCATTTTGAGGAGTCAATAGTCATCTGTGTGTGTGTGTGTGTGTTAATGGGCTGATAAAATAGATCCATTATGATTGTCACTGGAGGAAAAGTAAAAGCTCTGTGGACTATCCATTGTACTGCAGGGCTTCAGCTGCAGCCGTGGTACGTGTTAGCAGATATGCAGTGGTGGCACAAGCATGGAATGCAGCACACTCGTGTGGGGAGCATCAGCTCAGCACCGAAGTTGCTCTTTGTACTACAAAGGAAGAGGATGTGCACAGACTGGTGTCTGCTCTTATCAGCTGATGGCAGACGGAAGTTCCTGCTTGAGGTACAGAGCTTATTCCTCAGAGGGAAGGAAATAGTTGTTGTCCTTAGGAAAGGGAGAGTGACCTTTCTAACTCCTTAGATTACTATGGTTTAACGTTCACAGCTGTCAGTCTCACCACTCCCTTCTACTTTGAAACCTTCCCTGACCTTCAGTTTTTTCAGCATAACAATGTCTCTGTCCTCCCACATCCAAACCCTGGCTGCACACCTTTCCAGCAGATTCCTTCAGTTTCCTTGCACTCAACCCAGTATTCTCCTCCTCTGCTGCAGCACACAATAGTCCCAGAGTAAGCTTGTATTGTGTTTTTCATTTCTCCATGTTTCTGAAAACTCACCTGGTGGAAGAACAATAGCAATTGCAACCTACCAAGTTCTCACAACCATTTTTTACCATCATATAGTGGCAAACACTATATCCTAGTTTGATGACACTTGCTCTGGGCACAAAGCCAGTGCTCCCTGGACGCAGCACCTAGTAAACTTTCCCCATTATTACAGTCCCTGAAAAATAAGGAAATAAATACTACTTCAAAATTATAGCCAGCACCTACACAACTGTATGTTAAACAAAGATACAGAAGTTCTTGGTTTGCAGAAAAGTGTTTGCAGTTAGCTAACTTAACCTACTGCACTTTGTCCCATTATATATGCTGCACTTAGGCCCATTATGCTCAGCTGCTTTTTATATACCCCTTAGTGAAGCTGAGATAGTCTTGCTTCTTCATCTGTGAGCACATCCAAATGTTAAGTCACAGATAAGAGAACATAACCATTATGAACTCATACATCACAAACACAAACATCACAAACAAACATCATCACCTCCCCAGAGGCTACTCAGCACTCCTGATGTCTGCTATGATGCATTTTCAGGGTAGCATAAGACAGCTTTTGCTGCAAGAAATTGATCTTTGCATCTGTGGAACTGCACAGGCTCTTGCACAAAATCTGTTCTTTCAGATTCCTAATGTGAAAGAAACAAAAGCACAAAATTCTGCCCCCCTCAATACATTGTTGTTACTCTACAGCAGTCCCACTACGATCGTGTTTCTCTGTGTTAGAACACAGCAAGAGATGAATGAGAAATATATTACAATAGAATGCATTATAGTACTATAAAAATGTTATATTTATTGTTATAGAAGTATATATTAATATTTTACTATTAACATTTTATCAGTAATATTAATATATTATTGTATTATATTATATTCATTATATTATCATTACAGAATTTATTCCTAAAGAAGCAGATACAAGTTTTCAAATACCAATACCTAACAAGATTGGCAAATACCAGGCCTGAATCCCATTTACATAAAACATCTGCAGTTCTCACCTGTTTATCCATGACAGATCTCTTGAAAATCAGGCAGCTCTTTCACTAAGGGGACTCGAATCCATCATCCTTAAGACTGGGTGATGTTTCAGGTAGATGCTTAGGAAGCTGATAGGAAAGAATCTTTTTGGGGAAGCTGGACACTGCTGTCCCGGAGGTTGATTTATAAGTTGTTTTATTCCATGTCTATTAACATCATCTGCAAATTTCATTGGGATTTATGTGATCTTGGCAAACCCAACAATTTATACAGACTCCTTCCTATCAAGATAAGGCTGTGACTTTAAATATTAATATACTCATATGAGAAATCCTTAAGATTCAGAAAAGTCCAGTGAAAGGATGGAATTCTGACTGCACATACATGAAACTCCCCTGGATACCACAGCAATGAGCTAGAACACTGAAAGCAAAATTTGGTTCTTAATGTGCCCTGAAGACTGTAATTATATTTCCCATTGTACTAGTAACATTAATTGAATGTTTAGCTGAAATCAAGTTCATTACAAGTTAAATACAGTGCCTAGCCTATTAGGATGGTGTTTATAATTATAGTCATAAAGCACTTGTAAAACACCTTCATTGCAGCAAATAGGTGGAAGTTGGGGAGTAGTGGCTGCTCAATTAATTCTCTGCATCTTTGCACGTGAGCAGCATTGTAGACTAAGGTCACAGACACCACTGGATTGTCTTGGATCTAGTGCCAACACTGCTGAACTTCAGAGGGACATGGCCTGCAGTGGTTAACAGAAAAGTGTAATATTATACACACTGTTATACAAGCTTTTTTCCGTGCAGCTGGACCTTACTAAACAATCCTAGATCTAGAAACATACAATAAAGATGTCCACTCTCATGCAAATACAACAGCTTTTTGGCCTGATGATAGAATTTTAACAATAAACCAGCCTTTGACAAGTCCTCTTCGATTTACCATTTTTCATATTTGATTTCTCAGCTCTCTCAGAGCATCATCACAGAAAATACACCATCTGGTCTTGGTATCGTCCAAAGTCTTTCTGTCTGGACTCCAAGAGACACCCTACTCAGAGCTACACCAAGTTTGGTGGACCTTGAGTAATCACCAGCTGTGAACTTGTACCTTAGGCACATATGGAGCCCCCCTAGAAAGTTCACAAGTGAAGTAGAAATGCAGCAGTCTCTTGCTGAAGAGCTGCGTGTGTGCCAAGGGGCCTGTCAGCCCTTGGCAAAGACTGTTGGCATCCACACATCCAAAAGACTGAAGAGATCTCACAAGCAGTACATATGGTTGGTGTCACTTTTGCTCAGTTACGCATATGAAGGAGCATCCAAATGCAAGTATAACCACTTGGCCTTCCTCACTTCCATAATCAATTTAGGTTTCTTTTTATAACCATTTTCATAAAACCAGTAACACCCAAGAAGAAAAATCAGTTTTACAGTATTTTATTTGACATGATTGGAGACACAAGAACACTCAAGATACAATCCAGACAAGTTGTGAACAGCTCCAAACATCAGTGAAATCTGAATTTATCTTGCACAGAGGTGAACAAGACCACAATGGTTGGTTTTATAATATAGTTTAGGATTATTTCAAGCAGGTGAGTACTGTGACGTTATGCCCAACAACTTTTATACTATTCATCCGCTTAAGCCACTTCATATCATAAATATGCAGCTTATCTTGGCGATTAAATCTCTGCAATATATAATTAGCCTTCTCATAATAATGCATTAAAACTCCTGTATATAATATTGGTATACTCATACCAATGTAAACTGTCCTAACCATCACAGCACATTTATCATAGTCTAGCACAATTAATCATTCCATCACAATTAGCTGCTAACTTTCAGCCTAGACTTACGTAACTTGGACCCAAACTTGCAAGTTGCTGCTTAGAGCAAAACTTCGACCAAGACCTTCTGCTTTCCCTAAGGATAGCTGGCCTTGTCTTTTCAACACAACGTCGCACAATGTCATCTGAAACCCCTACCAATAAAATGCTCTGCAGGGAATCTCCTGCAAAAGTATCAGAATTCTACCCTAAAAATGACTTTTTTCCTAGTAAATTTCATAGTAATTTCATAGCCTAACATCCTTTATCAAAATGGGCATCCACATGCCGCTTACAACGTAAGGTTGTTTAACTGGGTTATGGACTACAGACCACAGCATAATATTCTACTTACAATTCTAACTCCTTAGAGAGATAAGCTAAATTTTCCATTCTTAAAGAGGGCAACAAGGACAGCTGGGAGTTTGTTCCATAGTTCAGTGCTCTGCAAAGATAAGCTTGATAGTGCTCTCATCAGACGGAATGAGGAAGTGCAAGAATGTGCAAATCACATTTTACAGTTATAGTAATTTTAGCAACAAACCCCTGCTTGGATCCAGATGGGCTCTTACAAAAGGTAAATAAGAAAGGGCAGAGAATCGCTACTGTGCAGGCAACCATGCTTCAGAAGAGCTGCAGAAATACCCTTAGCATGCCCTGCAGACAGACTAGAAGCAACACAAAACTATGGGCCACCTCATCTTTCTTGCAGGTCATCTCCTCCTTGGAGGTGAGAGAGGGAGGCTGCAGCCATTTATTATACCAGACTCTGTGTTAAGGTTACCAGAAACAAATCTGTGCAGAACTGGAGCAATTCAGTTTAACATAGGATGCAAAGACAACAAAGCCTATTTTTCTTTAAGAAGTTTGTCTTTTGGTAGGTGGTAGTGGTAGACGGGTCTTACCTGCAGCTATAATAAATCAGTGTTGCCTGGCTTTGGAAGGTAGTTTTGTGTTTCTTTGGTTGTTGGGTTTTTTTATACTATGGAAGATCCTTAAGAAAACCCCAAAATCTAGTGAAAAAGCTGTATATCCAGATCAAACTATCTAACTTGGTTTTACAGGAGGATTCATCCATTATTATGATAAACTGCTGGAGGTGGAATGGTCACCGTCTGAAACAAAGAAATGAAAATCCCAGCAACATACTAGCGCATCTGTGTAACAGGCTTAACTGCTATGACTTGCATTGCAGGAAGAATGTTGTATTCTCTGACACACCAACATTTCTTTCCTATTATTATAAGATCAGCCTTTTACATTTCATATCTTACCATCTTTAAAAGGCTATAATTACAGAAGCTGATTGAGAAATTATGTTATTGAAAATTAACAGCTGAATGAAATCAACAGAGGCAAAGAGCATTTTTATACAAGAAAATACCACTGTAGAAAGAAAGAGTCTGTACAATATTTAAATATTGTATATACATAAAATTATATTGTTCATAACTCATCTTAAAGTTTTTCTTGTTTGTAAACCATGGATAGCAACACACACACACACACACAAAAAAAAAAAAGAAATCCCAGTATTTAGCTTTTAAAGCATTTAGCAGGCAACAAGAAACCGAATGCTAGCAAGCACACTTTGTAATTATAGAAATATCCAGCCAGATACCATGACTTGCATTTTCCATAGTCCATATGTTTTTTCCTTTACTTTTTTGTTTCTTAAAGCTGAATGCAGAATACAATGCTGCATTCTGCAGAATTCTGAAGGAGACACAAAACTCAATGGCAAAATGTAAGAGATCAGTTCTGCAGCTCTTCACTGTGGCAAAACTCCAGGCTAAACACATAAAGCTTAAGTGCAGAACTGGAATGTAAACCAGTGAAATAAAGCTTTCATTTCTCAAAAGTGACAGTGATGGATTTAACCCATGCTCAACTTAGTAGAAAGGAAGGT
>JBCJKH010048584.1:0-36160 GCA_039877255.1 Loriculus beryllinus
CCAACTTGCTTTCAACTTGCTCTTTATAAAATCCCTCTGTTTCCTTACTCCTACAGTAGAGAGAATTAGCAAAACTGTTTACTGAGATGGCTTCATACAGCAAAATCATGCAGATTTCTACTAAACAATGCTTGTTTTGTTACTTGTTTGCAGAATTTTGCAGCACTAATGGTCCTATTTATGCGAAGATTAATAACTAACAGTTGTAAATATATTTCAAACAACTGGAGGCTGAAGAGGAAACAGATTGTATCAATGGATTTGATTGTGAACAGACTTCAATGCAGTCATTGTGCACGGATTACAATTCAGAGGTCACTTTTTTTATTAGTTATGTCCTGAAAACCATAAATAATGCACTAATTTTAAAGAATTACATTAATTGACTCAATCCACATAATTCTCCAGAAGTTTCTTCCAAGTGACTAACAATCAACATTCCTTTGAAGTTCATTCATATTTTTTCAGGATGATTTTCAACAATGCCTTCTTGACATCAGCAAATGAAAAACACATGTCTGGAATCCATAATTCAGATACTATGTGAAAAACAGATCAATATTCTGTAATGGTCTGTGATCAAGATAGAATTAACAACTATGATATAATCTTATTATCAGCAATTCAGATACTATCCTCTTCCAGAAGTGCATTGCACAATTTCATAGAATCATAGAATAATTTGGGTTAGACAGGACCTTTAAAGGTCATCTAGTCCAATTCCCTTGCATTGAGCAGAACTAGATCAGGTTGCCCGGAGTCCCTTCCAACCTGACCTTGAATGTTTCTAGGGACAGGCCACCTACCACCTCTCCAGGAAACCTGTGCCAGTGTTTCACAGAATCATAGAACAGTTAGGGTTGGAAAGGACCTTAAGATCATCTAGTTCCAACCCCCCTGCCATAAGCATGGACACCTCACACTAAATCATCTCACCCAAGGCTTCGTCCAACCTGGCCTTGAGCAATTACTAGGGATGGAGCATTCACAGCTTCCCTGGGCAACCCATTCCAGCGCCTCACCACCCTCAGAGTAAATAATTTCTTCCTTATATCCAATCTAAGCTTCCCCTGTTTAAGTTTTAACATCATCCGCATTGTAAAACATTTTTTCCTTATGTCTAGTCTAAATATCCCTTCTTTCAGTTTAAAACCATTACTCCATGTCCGATCACTACAAGCCCTGGTAAAAACTCTATCCCCATCTTATAAGTCCCTTTTAAGTATAGAAAGGCCACAATAAAGTCTCTCTGCAGCCTTATTTTCTCTAGGCTGAACAACCCCAAATGTCTCAGCCTTTCCACAGGAGAGGTATTCCAACCCTCTGATCATTTCTCTGGTCCTCTTCTGGACCGACCAAGCAGTCCGTGTCTTTCCTATGCTGACAACTCCAGAGTTGGATGCAGTACTCCGGGTAGGATCTCCATAACAGTGTTATTTCAAAATGAAATTTCAGAGATTACTGGTCTTGTCACTTTAGTCCACAAAGGAATAACCAAAGAAATCACAAAAGTCTTGAGCAAAGGTATCAGTCTCACTACTAGTTTAGCTTTCCACGGTTTTCAGTGGAAAAAAAGCAAAAAAGCTATGGCACCAAGATTCACTTGCCTTTCCCCAAGACATTAGGTTCACTAACATACTTATAGTAATTAAGAAAATGAAATAAACATCTATGGAAAATGATATGGGAATACTAAATGTTTCACATGAACAGTAGATTCTGCAATGCATGTATAGAAAGCACACTGGAGTGTGCTTTCCTTTCCTCCTGCAGCCCCTGCCACCAGTTTCAACAACTCTTAGCATGAATCTTTCGGTTTTTAGTTTCCATTATCTGTCCACTAAAGAAGTCTTAATTCACATTCACTTTCCCCTCTACTGACACACTGCTGAGAACTTGTCAAGAGAGTCTATAGATTATGCATACTTCCTCTACTTTTCCAATACTCTGTATACTTTCTCTACTTAATTTTTCCAATTCAATTTCAAAATTGAGCTCTGGTTTAAAGATCATATTTGTCATACCCATACAACAAGATTAGGCGATACTGTTAAATCTATTACTAGGGGATTAGATTTGATGAGCGAGAACATACTCTTCTGTGTCAGTCTCTATTTCAACCTTTACCTTTATCAGCATGTCCTAGATTGTCTCTTCAAAACTGAACAAAGAGAAACTCTAATTATTGTTTGTGAACACTCTTCAGCTATGGTTCTCTTGCTACATTTTTTTGCTAAACCACCACATTCAGCCCTTCTCTTCATGATATCAACGTCCTTGTACTCTTTTGTTCGCTCTTTGAGGTTTATCCTCAAACATTCTTTCTTATCTAGTCCTACCCCTTAATCTGTAAACACCCTAGTAAAATACGTTCCTGCTTTCTTTGTTGTACTTCCTTCTGGATTGTTCCTTATTAGTTCTTTAATCTGCTAAAGTTATCAATATCCCCAACATACTAAAGAATTTCTGGATTCATGTTTCTTACCTCTCCTGTTGGTGTCATATTCTCCTTATACGACATTCCCAAGCCTAACCTCTTCCTCCATTACTTTTCATCCTTGAATTCAACCCACTATGTTTCTGAAAATAATTTTGAATTCTCCTATCAACTCTTTTCAACACCAGAGCTCTGATGGAGGAGCAATCACTCAGGAAAATTCTAGTATAGTGAAAATTGAATATATTAAATTTTATTAATCCAGTTTTAAACTCAAAACCCTGCAGTCAGTTTTGGCGGTTGCTAACTGCCAAATTCTATCAGCTCTTATGTCAGTGTTTCCAGAATACATTGTCTTCTACCAAAACCTGACATTCAGCTTTCCACACCTGCATCATATTTCATGTGAGGACTATTCTAGTACTTCCGTGTATACCCACTATAGTTATTGCGTCACTACTCTTGAGTTTGTTCAGAAAAGTGTATGTTTTCTGTTCTCTGCCTCTTAAAACTCAGAGCTGCTGCTTCTCATTCAAATTTCCATCATTAGACTTTATTTTTGTCTTCATCTACTTCCTGACTCTTACCTTTAAGTCTATATGGTACTTCCATATGCTTATTTCTGAAATCACATATTCTGACTTTCACAATGGCGCTTTCTTTTAACTTGCCTGCTGTGCTAGGAGCCTGTAAAATCACCATACAGCCTCTAATCAAATCCCCACCTAAACAATCTCCTTATTTTGAACTCATGTAAATACACAAAATTAAAATGAGAACAAGTGTATTGTATCACCTGTAAGTTTACAAGAAAGAGCATTCTCCAAAAATCGTATTTTATGGCGGAAAACTATCCACCTTTCTTCCAATCATGATTCTTTCCTATTTCAGAGTTATTTTTATTACCATTCTTACTGATTAAGAAGCCTTAAAAATCTGAGTTACAAAATGTTATCATATGTTTCTTCGTAAATTGTCTATTTCTCAATTTACTGATACAAACTTTGTTTACAATCAAGAACACTGAATTTTTTCTCAATCTACACCTGGGCCTGTAAGTTCCTGTTCACATGTGTAAACTTCTTAACTTTCCTGAATCATTTTAGCATTTCAGTGAAAAAAAAAAAAAAAAATCCAAAACAACAAACCAAACAAACCCAAAAAACTCATAAAGAAAACCCACCCAAAACTAAAGAAATGGAAAAATACAGTTCAGTTTCTAGAGGAAACAAAAACATGCTTTCAGACAGGGCTGCACCTCCAGTTGCAGCTGCAGAAGTTCTATTGAAGGTCTAGGAACTAATACTGGTATCTGTAGAATATAAACATTCTAGCAGAATATAAACATTATATACAGTACAACCACATTAGTTTTAGGCTACGGTTTCCTAAGTTGGATTCCACTTTGTTTCCTCTAAAAGTAATAATCTAATGGTGTTTTCCCATATTACCTGTACACTACATTCAATAATCTGATGTGCCAATTTAAGATAATGAAACAAGACACCACTTATAAAACACAGGAAAGTGTGACCAGGCTTATTCATGTATGTCAAACTTCTCAAGCCAGATAAAACCATCCTGACTACAGAAGTACAAGCAACCGCTCACCTCATTAGTATCCTAAGAATCTGTATGTATTATGCTTTTCTTTAAATAAATTAATTTTTATGAAGAAGTCTAAAAACCAACTTACATGCCCAACTTTCAGCTACATAATATGAAAGCAGATCTTAACATACTAATTACGGTTCTAAATTCTGGAATATGATGACAGGTTTGAAAAACAAAAAGTCATATGAAGCTGGTCAGATTTGCATCTCCTTTTCTGTAGTCACATCCATATGCCAGACATCAAAGTACAACATTTTCCACTGATACTTTGCAGTTAAGATATACTTTCACTGATGCCAAGATCTGACTTTGGGTCACAGTTACCACTCATTCTGCTACACAATTAAATCAGGAAATCCCACTTTCAATTACAACCTTTAAAAATCAACTAACCTTTCAGTATTGAAGTTGAAATGAAACAATTCAAAAATCCCATGAGTTTGAGCTGAAATTAGTTGTTGGATTTAAACAGCTGGAGGGGGGAAGGGAGACATATCTGAAGGAAGTATATTGAGAGCAGCAGGACTCCCTTTAGGAGAGAAACAAAGAAGAGTTAGTAAAAGTAAGCAGGATAAATAATATGAGAAGAGCAGTCTATTAAATTAAAAAGGGATAAAAGGAGAGAGCAGTAATAAGTCTTAACAGGAAATGGAACAGAAAAGGCAAAGAGAAGCTAAGAAGTCGAACTGGTGATGGTCCAAGACTCCATGTGTAAGTATTACCTCTAAGACCCTAGTTATTTGCCTCTAATGAAAGTGTAAAACAATGTGAAAGGCATGTTATTACAGAATAAAGTGACATAGGGGATTTGGGAGTCTCATAGAAGGTTAGGATAGAGTCATTCAAACTACAACAGCAAGTTCCTCAGGTGTTCTGACCACAGCTATGTTGACAAGGGTACTTTCTCTAAAACCTGGATAGGACAGAACAATAACTCAAACTACAAAGGATGGAAGGTAGCACTTTAGTCAGCATTACATTTATGCATATCTCATGGGACAAATCTACCAGTATCAATGTCACTTCAAATTTATATTGACTGCTGTGTCATTTAGCTTCTCAAGATCAGGCAGGTGTCAAGCACTGTTCCAAGCACTCCATCAAGCACAGCTTCAGGCTCTAAACACATGAGACCTGTTTGGAAGTGCTTATAAGAAAAAAAATATTTATTTTCTAACAACTAGATGCAAGCACTAGTTCTAGGGAAGGTGCTACCTTCCTACTAAAACATGAGGCTAAGATCCAAAATATGCACAGCCATTAGGCGCTAAGATATCTAGGACTTAGTCTTGATAAGGATATCCTAGCGTAAAAAAATTTGTATTGCAGTTTCAGCTTGATATAGCATGCTTTCATTTGATTTCCTAAGCAATGATGTGAAAATTTCCAAACTTTTATGATATACATCTCCTGCCACTCACTGGTTATGGGATAATATGGATAATAAGAGTTGACCTGTCACCAAGGAAAGAAATTTTAGAACCAGGGTATCTTCGAGCTGGGTAAGAAATATCACCATAGGAAAAGCATGTTTATTACCTATATGCCAAATACAATATAAAAAACCATTTAAGTAATAACAATATTCATCAATCAGTATTACACAAAAAAAAAAAAAAGAAAAAGAAAAAGAAAAAAAGATTGTATAATTTCCATGTGCTTTTATGTGAGGCAAACATTGTATTTTATTTTATTTATTAGTTCTGTAACACTGCCAAACAGCTAGAAATTGTATAATATTAGTACTGCATATGTCCTTCCTAGACCTAATTCTTGAAAGAGAGGCCCCAGTACCAAATCCTAACCAAACAGCTACAATAGTTTCTCAACCACATTTCTTCCATTTCTTTCACTGGATTTGTGAAAGTTAGGCGAAGTTTACAGTTACTGGGGTCAGAGCAAAATGCCAACCAACCAACCATATAAACAAACAAACTCTGTCTGTGGAAAGGACACAGAGTTATTGTGAGAACTACCGGACTCAGCAAGTTGCATTGTGCTCAGAGAGAAACTGTATTATCACTCCATTTGTTCAGTGTGCTTCCTCAGATATTTCTAAGACAACTTCTAGAAATGTGCTCTCACCATGCCACAAGGTGGACTATAAATGTAGAGCTTATGCAAATTGAAATTGTAATCATGCATTCTAAAAAAAGGCCAGTAATAGCACTATCATTGCCTCACTGAAACAAATGAATCATTATTGCATAATTTCCTCTGAAGATAACAGGAAGTCTTGATCCTTACTTCAACACTGGATTTGGTTCAATGGCTTATTTAATTTTCTTATAAAACACTATCATCATCTGGTGGTGTATTTTGCTACTATATAAACTGCATGGTATGAAGATGAAAGCATTTCATTTAGTTAGCATTAAACATTTAGAATAAGACACAGATTTATTACCTTGCAGTTATGCCAAACTATGTGGGGGTGAGGGTGGAAAATGAAGTAACATGAAATTAACTTGACAGAACTGTTGAAGATTTTGAGAACGAACAACATGCCAACATTTTACATGATGGAATTCTGACTTTTCTGTCTGAAAGTGAAGACAGACTAAATAAAAAAAATACAGCTTGAGGATGCTTCGTATCCTTATTCATACCATCCATAAAGCATAAAAGGACATGACAAATATTTTGAAAGAAAACCTTACAGGTTTTTCAAACAAAAATATTTTTTACACTTTTTCTGTAATTTGGGGGGAAAATAGGTTTTCCATTTACAAAAGTCACTATTTATTATGAACATACAACCAGAATCTACATAAAGCTACATAAATGAGCTGTTGACTTACGTGGTAACTTTTCAGTCTAACAAAATCGACTTTCATAGAGATGAACCTTTCTGAATTTCTGCTGAGATTTTTAATGTGCTCCACAAGGTCAGCACAGAACTTGTAGCCACCTTTGAGGACACAGAGAACCACAATATCATTGTCTCCAATGTCTTGCATAATATCTTTGGCCAATCGTTCTGTCCTGGGGCAAAAAAATTAAGGATAAAATAACATTAGATGCAGATTCTCTAAGCTCATGGTATGCTTTCCATGTGGTTACAAAGAAACACTATGTATGTGGCTTGAATGACAGTATTTTTAAGCGTCTTGGCTTGGTCTGGATCAAGTTCATAGTAGGCAGAGAGTGATGGATGCAAAACGCAAAGCATGTGCCTCAAACTGGTTAACCTTAAATTTTATAAAAAGTGTGCATTATCACTGTTTCATGCAGCAAAAGAGAAAAGTGCAAACAGCTTAAGCGACTTCCTTGAGGTCAGACACACAAGAATAATCAAGGCTATGCCCCAATGAACACAGAACCCACATCTGTCTTCTCTTTGACAATTCTGCATTTCAACCACATCGTGACAGATGACTGAACCCAAAAGATACACATTCTGTAATATATACCCCATCTTTCAGAATTCCATTTTTCAATTTTATTTTTCTCTAGCCACCTGACACTACATAAATACATTGAGCTTCAGTAAAATCTACGTGTGTGCATTTACCAGAGAAGAATAAGCTCTAAATTGAACATACTAGATATGAACAAAAGCTGTCACTTCATTTTCACATCTTTGTACTTGTAATGCTCAAGTAAATTCCATACAGCAGTGATTATCATTTTTTAGATTTAAAAAATATAAGGTATCATTAGATCATCTTGTTTACTTAAAACAAACTTATATTGAATCCTATGAGAACTTCAGTTTTAACATATTTATTTTAAGAGAAGGAATTAAGAGTCAGTTGACTCTAACCAAAAGAGATGAAAAATTCACAGAATGGTTACTGAAAAAGCAATGAAAGAAAGCTTGTGTTTTAAAAATAAAGGAGTCATAACTCTTCCTTATGATGGATGTCTACAGTCTTCTTTCAAGGAGTTCCAACGAATTCAGTACTTGCAACTGGCTGTTTAAATGTGGTAGACAGAAAGCTTCAGGCTGAAAATGTCCCATGAAATTCCATGCAGATATTCCCAATAAATATACTGTTGAAAATTACCATTTCCATTTTGTAACTTTTTCATAAGATTTTTAACAGCACATCATAAACTGTTAGTGAGCTAACAGCTTAAATACCAAAGCACCATCAGATGCCTACATGGAGAGTACATGGGAACTACTACAAGGTAAGGAATGAGGGCTGGTCAAGCTTTCCCCACTGCTACCTTCCAGACCTAGCACCTGGACCCAAACAGTCCCTGACACACTTTTGGGTTGTGTTGAATGGCAGAAGTCAATAGTGAAGTCAGGAACCATAGGTTAATCGGCATTAACGACTTGTACTAGGGAGTTGCCAAAATTGTACATAACTCACTGTTGGGTTTTCTCCTTTTCATATTAAAAACACAGGATGGTTAGAGTGCAAGTGAGACTTTCAAGTATAACTATATTCAAAGCTTTGTACTTGCTCTTTCACCTTGAGTTCAGCTCCCTTGTAGTTTACATTTGAATGCAAATTTCACTACATGATCACTCTCCTTTTTGTGGCACCCATTTCATTTAATGTCCAAATCAGATATTCAGTGAAAGAAATTAGACAGGAAGTTGTCAAAGCAACAAATTACAAGTCTGGAATTTCCTAATCTTCAAGTATTTTTTTGTTTTTAAAAATGAAATGTTTTTATAATTGCTAATACAATATTTTAGGACAAATATCATATATACAGTCTGTGGATGTCGAGCTTTATAAAACAGAGTAATACTACTGATCAAAGAATTTATTTAGTAACATTCAACCAACACATACCTGTCAACAATAATGCCATGTGGTATGAGCACATATTCCAGATCTCCGTAGTAGTGCTGAGGATAAGTGAACAAATCCAGACTATATCCAGGCCAATTATCTGAAATCTGAAATATCAAATAATGCTGTTAAGAATACTTCGTGGTGTTTGACCATATGTAACTGATACAAAATCAGTGTTCTAGTACACTCTTTTGGCTGTTCTAGTACAGTTTATTGGCTGAATTAATCATATGACATACTCTCTTCCACTCATAATTTACTGTTTCACTTTTCCTGTTAATTATTTTGCTCCTCAGTATACCTCAGAAATCAAATGCTACAGGTTTTTCTTCCCACAGAATGTGGGAAATTTCACCTGAAATTACAAACAACTAGACAGAATAAATATTTAGTACTAAACTAGTGGTAAGACTAAGTTTCTTACTAATTTCAAATTCAAAAGGCAAATGTAAGATTACCAGTAAGAAGGGGTTCTCCAATGGGAGATTCAGACAGTGGGATTAAAAGTTGTAAAATCTTATGTTAAAATCATACATTTCTGGTTTAGAGGTACTTTAAAGTCGTACATAAATAAATAAATATTCTACAGATGAAACAGCATGTAGGACAGGGAGAATAAATTATGTGGTTCATGGAAGGTATCTGTACAAATCAGTGGAAGATTGTACTTCTTGCCAAAGATGAGGTTCTTAATTTATAGAAGTCATCAAAGATGAGCGATTACAAAATGTCTACCTCTCCATTTATGATCAGCTACTCTATAAACCCATACATTTACAGAAAAAATATTTTACAGATTTAATATACTTTAGTTCTATAAGTATTGGAATACAACAATTAGGAGATCCCAAAGCACTGAGTGGCAATAAGGATTAAGTAGGTCAAAAATAAATCAACAGGTAAAGACTTCAGAAAGCTATGAAGATGCAAACTCATCATCACAAGAACTAAACAAACTGCAAATCAACGATTTTCAGAACTCCTTATGAAAGACAAGACCTGCAAGGCCTTGTCTCACAAGGTATCTTGGAATCTTTACAAAGCTTTGCTTCAATATTGGTTCACAACAAAAAGCAACACCTAATAGGTTTTTTTACAATCATGTTCCTCAAGTCACATAGTCTTTCTTCTTTCTGAAGCTTGCTCACATGAACCTTAAGTAGAGGGATAATGGTGAGAAACTTTATAAAGTGCACATCTTAATGGCATGTCTGCTGAATACAACCTTTAAAGGCCCATCACTGAAACTAACCTCTGCTTGTAATTTCATGTGGTATAGCAATAAATCATGTCTCAAAAAAACTCAAAGCTAACACAAGGTATTTGATGTTGAGGTGTTCCTCCACATCTAGTCCCCATGAACTTCAGCATAGCCCTGCCTCATGCTGTACAGAAACACTGTTCTGCCTCATGGATTTTCACTTGCTTGGGGTTTTTTTGCATATTCACTGACACTTACAGATGCCTCAGCTGCTGTGTTTTCTTAACTCTGCCCAACTGCTTCTTTATCCCGAAAAGAGGTTGTTGTTGGTAACTACCACTGAACACTCCCCCATAAAAAGAATGGCTCGGAGATCACTGAACTTACACAAGCCTTGAAACTAGAAGAAAGAAAGAAGTTACTTAGTTATGTTCCTCATTTCCAAAGAAACAGGAGATTATAAATATCCTCCTTGGCAAGGCTTTTAATTAAGAGGCAAATCTTGCTCCAGAAACCCTGCTGCACAAGGCCTATTTTTCCATCTTCATTTTCAGCATATAAGGGTGGCTGAAACTTTTTAAACATTTGTAGCAATGAGCTGTCTGGCAGGGTTTTGTTCAAAAGCATCTTAACATAAAAGGAAACAATTTCAGATAGTGTTTTAAATTGCCTAAGGACTGTAAACACCCACTAATAACTCTTGTCAATATTGCTACTGATGCATCCTGGTCAAATTCCAGGTGTTTCGTGTGATGCAGAAGATTAAACTAAATGGATGGAAACTTCTTCAGAACTCATCCAAACCAACAGGTTTCACTTAGGTTACAGTAAGTCCCTTAGGAAACAGGATCAGGATGAAATTTTAATTCTCCTATGTATTCTATATGAATAAAAGAACATAAACCGCATCACTTTGCAATAATACAGAAGTTCTCAGTTACAAGTGCTAACTGGCATTTGACCAATAAGATTAAATTCACATACACTTTCTAATTAATTATCTTTCTAATATGATAAGCCTGTTTCATCTTTCTTTTAAGGCGCTTCCCAACATTAAGGAGAATTTGTCATCTACCCTAAAGCTATTCACACTGCTATGCAATGGGACAATTTTCATGTAACTCTAAATTTTTATGAGTATTCTGCTTGTGAATTAAAAAAAGTGTGATTATCCTCAGCTCAATCGCCAAGCATCAAAAAATAGCCACCTCAAATTAAATTTTTAATTCAGCTTCTTTTTATTTTTGGCTTTAGCCCTTGAAAACCTGAAGGAAATATTCGCGATTGTTTCAATATAAAGACAGCATTCAACTGGATAAATAAATATACGTACTGAATATATCGGTACACAGATGTGTAAACAAAAAATCCCACAGTGAAAGAAAGGTCTGTTTTTAAAGTTCAGGCCTGGCATGTTCAAGCAGCCCAGCAGAAATTCTCCAGCAGGTCTTTCAGAAGTTGATGCGAACATAGACAAAAAGGTATACAAATACATGGCAATACCCGAAAGCACTCCCTTGAGGCATTAAGAGAAAGGCAGGCGACATTCAACACCTTTGGAAGAACATTGCTAGTTTTGTTGTGAGGTCTCAGCACATTACTCACTTCAAAGCAACAAGGATCTGGATTCTGCTTTGGTATAAAACAAAGGAGCAAGCATCTAGCAAAGTCCAGCTTTGCAAACTTAAATCATGCTGCAAAAGCCTTACTTTTGGCCGGGGGGGAGAGAGGGGTTGAGGATCCCATGCACACATTTATGCATAGTAAGCAGAAGAAATCAGTATAGCAGAAGAGGGTTATGAGCATTCACAGCCTCCTTTGCAATATCCTCACGTTGCTTTGGTTCTAAACACAGACACCCACTTAAGAAAAATGTCATTCATTACACAGGTGCGAGGAGAGGTGGTTGATGTGCAGTGGTTTCAGTCAGAGCTCCAACACACAGCAATAGGTTTCTTTGGCAGGGGATGGAGTGAAGGCTGGTATGGACAGGACGCAACACTGCCTACACAGAACCTCCAGCTCTGCTCCATGATCTGGGTAGCAGTTCTACAACTTGGTTAAAATCCCAATGCCACAATAAAATACAAACATTCCTAAGGTGGTGACAGTGATGGAATTTGCTTCACAGGAGAATCTGGTTTGTCCCTCTGAATAAGGTGTGTATTTATTCATTTCATAGAATCATAGAGTGGTTTGGGTTGGAAAGGACCTTAAATATAACCTAGTTCCAACCCTCCTGCCGTGGAAAAGGACACCGTCCACTAGACCAGACTGCTCACAGCCCCGTCCAACCAGGCCCTGAACACTGTCAGGGATGGGGCAGACACAGCTTCTCTGGGCAACCTGTGCCAGTGCCTCACCGCTCCCATAGCAAAGAATTTCTTCCTTACATCTAACCTAAAGATACCCTCTTTCAGTTTAAAGCCATTCCCCCTTGTTCTGTCTTTCCATAATTTTTGCACAATTTATTTGGCCCCACTGGTACTCAAGGTGCACTGCCAAAGCCCGGGCTGCTTCCCACCACAGGACAAGGGGCAGCCGGACAGCGTGCTTTTACAGCGCTCACGGGGCACCGAAGGCCTCTAAGCGTTTTGGTGAGCACCATCCCTGAGCATCCTGACCTCAGTCACTCAAGCACCCTGGTGCAGCGCACAGCCACCTCCGCCACCGCCCGGGGTAACTCAGGGCTGTGGTTTCACGGTGGAAGCCTGGGGACCCGGCCAGCCTGCTCGCCCCTCGTCCGAGGAGCCCGCCGGGGCCCGGTATCGTCCCCATCCGGCAGCCCCGCAGGGCTGGGGACAGCGGGCTGCCCCGTGAGGCAGCGCACTGAGGGGCTGCGGCCCGAGTGCCGGCGGGGGAGCCCGGAATAGGCTCCGTGAGGGGACAGGAGGGTGCTGGGGGTGGCCTCGGGTGGTGGCCAAGCAGAGGGGCAAGGAAAGGAGTGCAGCGGGTCCGGGAGCAGGCAGGGAAGGGAAGGAAGGTCGGGGCCCGCGCGGGGGGGTCAAGCACAAAGAGCCGGAGGGAGCGACAGCCGTGGGGTACGGCGCTGAGGGACGGGGGGAGCGGGGTCTGCCCGGCGCATGGCGGGGAGGGCGGGAAGGAGCGGCGGGGAAGCGGGGGGATGTTCGGGGAGAGGACCGCGCACTGCAGAGGGCGAGCGGCCGGGGCGGGCCGGGCGACGCTTTGCATTTACCACAACGCCGCGGCCTCCGCCGCTCCGCGCCGCCTCGCCGCTCCCGCCTTCCCCGGCCATCTTCCTGCGCCCTGCCGAGGGGCTGCGGCGGGGCGGGGCCGGCCGGGAGAGCGGCTGGAGCTAGAGCCGGGAGGGCGGCTGGAGCTAGGGCCGGGCTGCGGTATAGAGGTGTCGGGGAGCCTGGAACCCGCCGCGGTCGGGGTACCCGATGGGGCTGGCCCCGGGCGAGGGGCTGTAGCCTTGTGTTTGAGGCCGGGTCCCCCGACTCCCTCGGGAGCGGAGCCTGAGGTGTGCCCGTCTGCGGCCGGGGCTCGCCGGGCAGGCGCTCGGCAGCTTTACTTCAGCCGTGACACGATAGGCTGGATCGGTAAAGGTCTCTAAAGAGGAGAGGAGATACGGGCTGTAACTCGTGAACTGGGGTGTACGTGGAGTCGTGGGATGGGTGTTGAGAAGGCAGTGCACAGGGCACGGGTAGCCTCGGGGAGGTGGGTACGAGGTGGAAGAAGCTGCCGCCTTGGAGAAGCCAGCACCAGTGGCAGACTGGCAGGCTGGTGGAAGGGTTTGGACAGCTAGGTAGGAGGCCTGGGCTGAGTAAATTAGTGAAGAAGATTAAGCTGGTGTGGTTTAAACTGACATTTTAGCAGGTTTTTGCTTATGCTCTATGGAGAAAAAAGGATGCCAGAAAGCAGTGTCTTCCCAGAGCCTTCAGCCCATTGCCATGTTGCTCATGCTGTTGGTCCAGCAGAAGGAAAGCAGATCAGGGTCCACACAGCCTTCTACCCCTTTCCTCCTCTCCCTTCCAATTCTGTTAACATCGTTATTAATACCTAGCTTTAACAGCCTCGCAGATGAGCAGGACCTTTTTTCTTCTCTTGGGTAGTTCTGATCATAGTCTACACCTTTACATTCTCATGTAAGAAGTTCAGATCTGGACTTGCTCTATCCTTTTTATAACATGGCTTCTGAACACAATGCTAACAGCCTCTCAGTCCACTGCAGGGAAAATTGCAGCTTTTCACTTTCTTAAAAGTGAAAGTTGGTTGATTTCTGGTATTTATCTGTTAAATATACAATTGGTAAAATTCTGCCATTCCTGCACTGGGAATTATTAAAGGAAGAAGAAGTTGATTTTAGGGGAGACTTGGGTATAACGAAATATGCTTACTGATACCTGAGGGGCTTTTAGCCATTCAAGTAAGCAGACATTTCAAGTTAGTACCCTACTTTTCTATAATATAGTCATTGAGACAGGTAGGTCGCAAGTCATAACAGATGAATCCAGAAGATACTATGAGTCTGTCTACAAAAGGAGTTTGTTGTCCAACATGGGCTGGCTTTTAGTTGCATCCTGTTCGTGCACTTGCATTAGAACTGATAGACAATTAATAGTTTAGGAATCTGGTGTTAAGAAAGCTTCTATAAATGAATCACCAATTAAAATCTGGATAAATACTAAAGCAATTAAAAATCATCTTGGCATAAATGCTTTGTTTCTTATATGAAGCCAGATTTGTTTGCTTTTTGGTGGATTAAGGAACTATTTTTTTATGAACTATTGCTACAATTGACAACATGTATGAAATTACAGGAGACCAGGTTTACAAAGTGACACTGGCTGACTCCAGAATGTCTGCCCCAGAGGTGGTGCCTCTGTATGAAGACTGACTTATACTCGAGAAAACAAAACAGTTCCTTTAATAGTGCTTTAAAATAAACTTAATAAAAAAGCATATGCAGACTTGCACAAACCTAAATAAAGTAAATAAAAATATTTTTGTAAAATATATAGGAGATTTTCATAATGGGCAAAATCCCTGAAGAAGTTTGCCTTTTAATTGCATGTGAACATTTCATACAACTATTGAGAAAGTTGAATATTTCATCTAAAATTGGGGATTAAATGCTACTGATTTATACCCACCACCAGTTTTCAAGATTTGAAGATTTTTCTTCCTTGGAGGTGGGAAAAACCGCTCCTAAAGCCCACATTAACTCTAGACCCAATACATTCTGACTTGATTACCACCACATTACAGACGAAACTGCTGTTGCATAAACAGAAGTGGGCTCTATAGTTCTGAAGCTATTTGGGTTACAGCTAGAAACTCAGATCAATTTTGTCACTGCTGTATGAGTACTGATTTCTTCTAACTTTGGGTCTAGTTGGGTTACTATTACAATCTTCTGTCTTTTTTAACCACATTCTTTATCAGACCACTGCAATACAGGAGATTGTTGTAACTACACCACAGACAGAAGCTTAACAATTTTAAAAATACTAACGTGAATAAGATGCTAAAAAATTAATTCCTCTGGCATTGTACTGAAAAACTTAAGCAGGAAATGTTTATTCTTCCTGTCAAGGTTGGATGACTGCATTTTGTCAAGTCTTCCTTTTGATATTCTTCTCTTCCAACAATTTCCCAGGACTCACTTAAGAAGTAAAATGAAGTGTCATGTCTTGCTAACAACAATAAATATGAGTGTGGAAATTAAAAACTAGATATATTTAGCTGGGGTACATTTGAAGGGTAGTGCTGCTATCAGCAGCCACCGGTCCAACCCACAGTGTTGCTCTTCTTCGTGTAAGATATTTTTATTGGCATAAAATGTTTGGTTTTTCTTTTTTTTTTTTTTTTATTTTTCTTAGTTCTGTTGCAAATGAGACAAATTCCTTGTTCTGTAAACCAAGAGAATTAATAGAAACCAGAATTCATGAGGTTCTTTGTACATGATGGAAATGAAGCTGCCAAGGATTTTGCTAGTTAGTAACACTGATTTTTTCAGTATGAACTGGGGTAGAATGTATAAATTTACCATGGATTTTCAAAGCCTTTTTTTTTTTTAAGGCCAAAAGATGCTTATCTGAAACTTGATATTGTGGCCTTAACTGTGAGAAAGACTGTAAGCATTCTGTAGAGCATTTCTATTATCTTTGTTTCGCTGTTTGTTTATAAACTAAAAATAGAAGGAAAAGAATAAGCACATTTAGATATATAACCGTGGAAAATTATCAGAGAGGAAAAGAACAAATAAAATAGGGTAGATCATACTAATAAGTAGGTCTGGGTAGGTCTGGACACGTAGCTAAAAGACATAAAGGAGCAGGTGGAAGAAACGACACACAGACAAACAAAGCAGAGTTTAGACTTATATGCAAATCCCTAGTGATTATTGTACCTTGGGCCTTTACAGAATGAACTTCACGATTTCAGTAACACATCTTTTCCTCTCTTACCCTGTTACTGATAAAAGCAGGACATGCAGTATCTACCTTTTCACAACTCTAATGTAAAGAAATGTTGAAAATAGAAGGTTGGGGGCAGGGATATAGGAAGAAAGCAGTCCAAAACAAACATTATCGTGTAGTTACCTGTTCACCTTTGCAACTCCAGTATGTATTCTCCTTCCAAGAAGTCATAACAAACATTTGACAACTCAGTTTGATATGTAAACACCAAAAATAGCCAAGAAGTGCACAAAAATCCAGAATATTTCTAGGCTTACCTAGATAGAAGCTTGCCAATTAGGGGATGAAGTAAGAGCTCTTATTCTGGTTCTGCCTGTTGCTTGCAGCTGTTATGTGAACAGGAGAACTGTAAACAATCTTATCAAGCATGAGCCTGCATTTCTCAATGGTTACAAGGTAAGGGATCTCTCCCCCAGTTGTTGCAGAGAAAGACATTTTGGGGTAAAATAATCACCGAAGAGAATATTAAAACCAGAAGTCTAACATATACAGTACTTTAGGGCATGTTGAAAACAATTTTAAATTGCTTTCATATCCAGTTTGAATACATTCCAGAATTTTGAGTTCTTTTACATTACCTGAGGCAGTTACCCAGCCCAAAGGGTGGCTGCTGAGGATCCTGAGTGCAGCAGAACATATTTGCCAGACAGCATTACAGGCATCTGGGAGACCACAAAGCAGTGTTTCAGATCATTCCCCTACATGCAAGAACCTAGGGACAGCTTACAGAAAGCTGTCCAATTAGGCAGGCCTAGGAAGCATCCTACAATGTGCAGTAGCATAGATGTTGTACTTTCCCTTTGTGACTACTGTACTACATTCAGCAGGTGTGGAGTGGCATTACAGGATGGAGTCCAGGTTCTGTCTACCTTCAATTTCAGCAGAAGTAGCACCTGGAGGAATTTGAACGTTCAGCATTAAAGCAGTTGCAGCATCTAAGATCCACAAGGGAAGCTTGGACCATTTAGCTACCACAGTTAACCTGTTCTGAGTCTACAGGACTGACTCAGGCTTTGAAAATTAACTACAATAACTTCAATACAAAGAAAATGGCTGAGAGCTGCCATTCAAGATGTTCGTGTGGTTTCTAAATTTTTGTGACTTTTAAATCGTTGTTAGGCACTGCTTGACAGAATTCTGGGCTTTGACGTATTTGGGTTATGATAAACATCTTTAATACAGAACTACACTTTTGTTTATTATTAATCTCACTGTGCCAGACTAGAGCAGCGAGAACTTCATATTGCAATTTCCTGCCTCCTGAAGATTCTCTTCCTGCTTTTCAGGTTCATGTTATTAATATAGAGTTCTTTATAGCTGAAATAAATGTAAATAAATATTTCCTCTTGTTCTTTAATACTAGAATAAGCTTTATTTCTTTCATAATACTATGCAAATATTTCCCCTAGCCAGCTATTGAGGTGCATTGACATTTAACTGGTAAACCATTATTTTAAAGCAGTGCTGCTCACATCATATCCTATGACAAATTCTTCACATATAGCCATGAAGACTAGCCAGGGAATTGTAACTATATAGTGGGTCACAGCCAATGTGATGAATTTAACTGTTAGAGTTTGTTTCTAAAAAAGATTGTCCACTTGGCTTCTTTTTTTTTAGTTTTGTTTTTGTTTTCTAATAAACTCCAGCAAATTTGGAAAAATCTGCAAAACAAAAGAAATCTGAGTGTTTTGAATAAGCAAACAAGTAGCAGTTTAAGGACTGCTTTTTCCAAATAGCCCAGTAGCCTTGATGTAATTTTGTATACTTCACAGTTTGCCTAGAATAAACAGTGCAGGGAAAGAAGCGTGTTGGAAAGCAGAATCTGGTCCAGCAAGTTCTCCTGTAGTGTAGGTAGGTGAAATGTTCATGGCCGGCCAAACCCTGAGCTCCAAACAGAATGACCCACTCCATAAGGGTGCCAGAATCCTGGATCCAGACCATTTGCTGATTGTATCATTTGTGCAAAAGACAGCCCATTCCTCCTGAGCAAACAGCGAAACATGATTGGGTCACGTGTTGCAGACTGTTGATTTCTTTTCCTCTGAAAAGAGAATTGTTACACTGCTTCTTCAGCTTTAATATGGCTATTGGAATAATATGGGAACTGTTCTGCTTGTCTATCTTTATAGCAACTTTGGGAATTAGAGTATTGAGTCATGGGAATTTTCCATATGGGAGCTTTCACCTAGCAAGAGTAACTTAGTCATTTATTTAATGAATTTCGAGTGACCAGTTTGAGACAATAGCTTTCAAACTATTATACAGCACTGTCCTGGTTCAAAGCATAGCTTTGAACTTCAGGCACACAAATCCTGTATTTAAAACATATGGGCCCAAATTACAGAAGTCATGAACCCCAAATATGAGAAATGCAGTATCAATGCCTACCAGTGAAAAACACAGGTAATTTACCATTGCATTTCAAAAACATTCTATGACGAAGACATGAATAAATCACACTGCTCCAGGGAATAAGTTAAGTGCTTTAAATCTCATTTCTCTTCCTTCAACTCCTACTTTCCAGTTGCTGAAACAAATGATATGTGGTTCTTGGAAAACATCCTTTTAGTAAACAACTTGAATCTGTTCCCTTTATTGCATGGTCTTAGTTCAACCCCAGATGATCATATTTATTATTATTATTATTATTGTAAGCATGTAGGAGCTCTACTTACAGACAAAAATTTTATTGTCTCAGACACTATAGAGAAAAAAGATCCCTGTGACAGATAACTTACAATCTAAGCCTAAGACAAGAAACAACTGGCTGTAGTGTCGGGGGAGTTCAAGAAAACTGCACAGGTCAGCAAGATAAGCCCTAATCTCAGCTCAGCAGCAGCTCTGCTGTTGTTAATTTTTTGGTGGGCACCACTGCAAGAATATTTGAGGAGGGATTTGAAGACAAAGTTACTCCAGTGTTTTCATGTTTGTGTGAATTTCTCCGTGCTATGGAGTCAATGTGGAGGCAGGCATGGAATAATGGATTAACACAGGCTGATACTGTGACTGAACAGAAGTTCATCCTCACAGTAGCATCAGCAAGGCCAGCTGACATGAATGCAGTCTACTATTTGGCTATGCCTGCTCATCTGCAACCGTTTGTTGGAGGTACAGTTTGGAGAAAAAGTAAGTATGTTTTTTATCACTTGGTGAAATGGAAGCCACATTTACTTCAGCACCCTTTAAACAGTAAAGAAAAAAAAACACAAACAAGAAACTAAGCTCACCTTGGATTACTACCACAATGCCACTGCTTAGCCTGGAGGATGAAAACCCTGAATTTATTCACATTTTATTTACATAACATTGCATAACAAAAAGGAGCTGAAGGAAGATTGAGGTAGAATGAAAAAAAAAAAGCCGAACCTGCAATCAGTCAAATACACATCACTGCCTCAAATGTCCACTCATGGGGAGAAATGGCCGGTGATACTTCACTTAGACTCAGTATGCCTCTTAAGTTACTGGGGTGAACAACCCCAATCAGCTATAGGGCTCAGCAGCTGGCTTCCTTAACTATGGGAAATGTCAGGCAACCTTAATAATAGGCTTTGCCACCTGTATCTCCTGTAATTATATTATTATTATTATTATTATTATAAGCATCATAAAGCTGAGGATGAAAGTGTTGACTAGGATTAGCATTTATCTAGGACTGCCATTAATCTGCATCCATGTGAAATTTTCTTATCTGAAAGATGTCTGTCTTCATTAGGGCTGAAGTTGTTGGATACATTGCATGCCAGTGAAAGGACTAGGTCTTAGCTGTGTGGCAAAGCGATCATAGCAGCAGTTTGTGATGATGACTTTTCACACAAATACACAACAGGACAGAACATGCCCTCCTGCAATAAAACCCACCGGCAGAGATTAAGGAAAATGAAATCACTGAGGAATTTCTCCCGTATTATTTCTCCCACAGAATTTTGCCATTACAGTTTCATGGGGGGTATGTGGTTACCCCTCTACAAGGAAGATTCTTAAGGAACTGTCCCAGACGTGGTCACCAGGAATGCATGCAGAACCCAAGAAACCACTGTGCTTGAGACCAGGCACATGGAGGCCATATGCTCTGGTCAGACCTGATGCTTGCTCGAGGCAGCTCTGTCGGAGCCATACAATCAGGAACTCCCTGCGTTTGTGATGATGCCATATCTGATCCCTTCCTTCCTGGATATAAATAGTTTCATTCTGAAGAACAGCCAGTGAGATATTTATCATAATTTCATGTTGCTATTTTTAAAAACTAGATACACAGTTTTGTCATGCACAATTTCCAACAGGAAATATTTTCTGTTTATGGCAACATAGTTCTTACTGGCTGATACATCATTCATACCCTGTTTAGAATGTGTTTTGTGATGATCATCCAATTTAATATGGACTGTTTAAAAATACCAGTTTGGTAATTATGAAATATTAGAAGCATTTGGATTATTTTTTTTGTCATTATTCTATTGATTATCAGTAATTGACTAGTGAATTCAGAGAACATTTCAACTAGCAATGCTACTTTTTAGCCTGTGGATAGACTTATTTCTTTTAATATTTAATATTTTTTATGAAGGCAAAAGTCTATCAGAATAATTTGGCTTACTCACTTTTTTGCTTTAGTTATACTAAAGTTATACTTCCCAAAGATATTTAAAGGGTAAGTATGATTTCCTTCTGTGTGTATTTTCAATGATTTTCATTATAATATATTTGGTCCATAATCAGAAGTGTTGGTAGGTCACATGGAATACACATCAAAATAGATGGAAGGAGTTATAACCTCCTCATAGGATGACAGAAGCTATTCACATGTATCAAGAGAGTCATGTATCCTGCATGGCAGCAGAGCTACCTCTAAAGCTTTATGCAAAAAAATTCCACAATACTGTTGAAGCACACTAGTAACAGCCCACTCACCTACAGAAGTGTACTGGCTTTGGTCATTCCTGTTAAGCAGGAATACTTCTGCATCCCTTCCCATGCACTTCCTAACTTCCCCATAATATACTAATATCCTTCTGCTAGTTTTAAAAAACAGTCACCATGATGAATGTTTCCAAGTGTGGCTTAGTTGCTTGTCACAAATTTTGGGATAAGCCATCATCTACTTTGCATTTCCATAAAGTTTACTGATGATAAATGGAAGAACTCAATTCACATCCTTAACCTAATTCAGCCAAATGATCTACAAGTAACTAAAAGCTGAGAGTGAGGCAGTGGGAATGCACGCTGTTCTGGAGTCAAATCCAGGATCTTATTTAAAGCCACAAGAAAGAACCATGTTTGATTATATAGAATTTCTTAAGAAAGGCATCTTGTACTTCACTAGAAGATAATGTGACATGTAATTAAGTGCCAGTAATTGGTGTGGTTTTGTTAAAATATACAGTATAAGCCATTCTGTTGAGTAAACAGTAAATGAAATTCATACTTTACAAAACCACAGCTTGCTTCCAGCTTATATCTCTCAAAAATAAACATGATTGCTGAGCAATAAGTTACAGAGAACAAAATACATATTCCTGCTCGCCCATGCTTTCATAGTGCATGTCATAGACAAGTTTAAGATGCACAAGAAATATAGCCTAGAATCACTGTGGAGTCTTCAAAGCCGTTCCCTGACACATTCATGAAAGGAACTTAATGTACGTGAAAAATTGGCTTTTAATAGCTCATTTGAAATCTTTTACTTCATCCTCTGCTGATGTCAGATACTATGATGTCACAACAGCTGCTGGTGCTAATGATTGATACCATACAGAAAAACCTTTTGCTTAAACTAAGGTTAAGTGTAGGAAAGAAAAACAATTTCTCTTCTGATGCAAATAATTGCACTGTAGTGTGCAGATATAATTTCTGCCTATGTTTTGACTCACTTGCTAGTATATTGCTTTCATTGTAACATTACACACAGTAGAAATCAAACCACATTTTCCTACTTTAGTTGTAGATTTACTATAGTATTACAGAATTATTTATACATAAACACACACTGAAAGCTACATGTGGTACTGTCTTGCATGAAGTCTATATCATTACAGGCTTCCACTATAAAAACTGAGCTTTTGTGACAAAAAATTATTACACAAAATGTTATGCAGAAGCCAAGCTTTTTCAAAATACTATCATTCAAGCTTTTAAATAAAGTGCAACAGCTCTTTAGAGACTAGTCCAGAAGCCATCCCACCCTGAAGTTGTATTTACCAAGATCTCTTCAGCAGATAATTATTTCACTTTGTTTTGGCTACGCAAGAAAAGAAATGCTCCAAACATATGAAACAGTATGTTTATGTGTTGTGTATGATGTTTATAGAAATCTTAGTAGTTAATAAAACTTATGGAACATAATAGATTAAATTCACGGTTTTATACTCAAAATCTAAGAATTTAATTTTATTTCAAAACATTTTGTGAATTGTACAGATGAGAGCTATATGTAACAACTTTTATAAGAAGCTACACAGTTATATTGGTTGAATATTTTCTTTTGAATAGTTGGCAGCATCAATTTCTTCTGAGAATTTAGGGACGCTTCTCAGAGATGCGTGGATAGAGAAAAAGGAGGAAAGAGACAATACCTGAAAAACAGTCCTTACTCATTTGCAATGTAGATAACTTTGTGCTTCTCAATTACATCTATGTCACGCTCCAGTTGTTTCATCTGTATTTCCAGCTTTTCCTTATTTATCTTCTTGGGAATGGTATCCATTTCTACCGGAAGACACTGAAATTCATGATGCACTTCCTCCCAGTTCTTTTTCAGCCCCTAGTGCCATTAAATGAAAAGGAAATATATGAAAATGCAACAAGAATTATCTTACAAAATGCACTATAGAAGCCACTTCCCTGTAAACAGCAACCTGGCTACCGTAGCTATCACCACCTCACACAGAGTGGTGTTACCTACTTTAAGTAATCACAAATAGTACCAGCACTTGGAACTCCAGCTAAAATTCAATGGCAGTTTCAGTTCATCTCACCACCAGCTTCATTTTCCATAATTGAGACTTTGCTCAGATCATGGACACCAAACTGACCCCACAATATTTTAACTTCAATGAAATACTTTGCAAAAATTCCAAATAATTGTATTTCCTAATCTACACTTATGATAACTTCTATGGAAACTTACTTAACATTTGAACTAAAACCCCTAGCTGTCACTGATGCTATCAACAATAATTTCAATAACTGTTAGCTTTCTTGAATGCTGCTATGCAAAGAATTACCTTACCAGATAAAGTGAACTATATCTTCCATATATAAACTCCCAAGACTAAAGGCCTGATTTAAAAAAAAAAAAAATCATGCAGAGACAGACTTTTATCTACCAACATATGCTGAATGGAACCAGGCTGTGGTAGAAAACTTAAATGTAAAACATGTCTTTATATCCTCACAATTACTGCAACAATTGTTCTTACTTTCTCTCCTCAAAAGGATAATCAAAATCTACACATCCTATACATGTGTATATGAGGATTTAGTAGAGTTTATTCACTGCATCAAATGTGCTCATGAGAACTATGGGTGAACTTATCAATCACACCTACTACAAGGGACTCATACAGCTATCGGTAAATAATACAGTATGGCTAGCAATGAAAAAACACTTTTCCAAAGCATTTTTGGCTCTCAGTTCTATTTCCTTAGTGGAGATCTTAGGAATCATTCAGTCCCCAAGAGAACTGAAGTTACTCTAGGGAACTGCAGTTTTCAGCTCTCCTCTATAACTAAAATGAGATTCAGCTGACACATTGATTTTATGGCATGTTGTGATTTCCAGCCTCATATCCTTCTTCTCCATTGTCATTAAGCCCCTCTTTTCCCAAACTGGCTAATTGATTAACATTCTGAAGTTAAATTTAGAGGAATTATTCTTAATACATATTTAGCTTTGAAGATTGTTGCTTTTATTTCAGAACTCACTTAAAAACTTGTTTGATTTTGTCCACTGTATGAACTGATTTAACAGAAAAAAGAAGACCTCTCCTTGCCAATAACAAGAAAAACACTTTTAAATATGAACTAATATTCAAAGCAGTGTATTTATTGCACAGCAGTTTGTGTTTTTTGTATATTTGTATTAAGCATCTAACTGCTGTCCATAAAGGTATTCCAACAGTACTCAAACTCAACAGGACAAATATCTACATAAGTTTAAAAACCCTACTTCAACATGTGAAACTTAGAGCAACAAGGCTATTTACGTACTTCCTTTCAGTGCTACTTGTCTTTGCAATACAAGGCTGTAAATTACTTAAGTAAATTTCCTAGTCTACAAGGCAGCAGGTATAGTTTATGAATACACAGTCATGAAAATAAATACTGTATTTCCAAAACTTTCATAGAAGAGTCATTTATAGCTTTTTTTAAATAATTGATCTTTGTGTACATTAGTAAAAACTAGTTTGGAAATCACTGAAAAATGTGAATTTTTAAACACATAAGAGCATGCACTCATCACAATTTACTCTGTCTCTACAGAGTGGGGAGATCAAAATCAGATCATAACTCCCTCTATAAAAATCTCCCTCAGAGCTCCTCTACCAGCAATGTAATATGCTGACCATTATTGCTATGGGTTAGATCACAAACTGAATATCTAACTCTATATAAGGAATTCTTATACATGCTGGATCAGTGAGAAGTATGAACTGCATTTATCAACATTCTCTTTTATTCTCCCAACCAAAGGAAGCGTAATGGAGAGTTCAACAAATGTTGGCACATATTATTCCTCTTTATTTTTATAAGTTCATGAGGCTTGATTTTATTCTCAAACATCTATTGCCACATATTCTTTCAAACCAGATAGAGCACATGTGTTCACTAGCAATGTCAATTATTTTAAAAGAGAGGAATTCCCATATGTCTACAGCTGAGCACTGGGTAGAAGACACATACCCTGGGGACATTAATTCCTCCTAGCAATATAACTGTATAACCAATCTGGCCCATGAAAGAGCAATCATTTTTGAAAAATTTAAAAGAAAATACTGAGTTAATGAAAAAAAAAACCCAACCTTTTAAATTAAAAAATATTCCAGTGCACTCCTGTATTTTAAAAATATAGAACATATTTTTAATCAAACTAAATGCAGAACTGTGAGCAGCTGAACTCACATGCCTTTTTGCACATGTATTTTTGCTGCATAGTTAACTTGCTGGACCATCAGTTTGTCCCATGCCTTTCCCACCACAAAAATATCTTAATCTTCACCCTTCCTATCTACTGGAATTGAACTACTTGTAAAACTGGACTAAAACTAGCTGCATCAGCTCCATTCAGTTCAGTTTACAACTATTCTATAGCTCCATCTAGCGAAAAAGTAGCCAATTAAAATCTAGTATACTATTATTTATATGGACTTGTTTAATGTCTTTATAGATGTTACAAATGACACTAAATCAAAATATGCACCTGCAGGAGAGTTTTCCTTTCTTCATCAGTTAGCCGTTTCATGGCTTTTTTCCTGAGATTCTCCAAGATACTGGTCTCGTATTCTTTCTGAGCTCTCTCCCTTTCTTCATTTCTCCGTGTTATGTATTTTGGTGTAACACCATACTCCTATAAGGGTAAGGAAGAATTTTCTTATATATGCTTCTAAGAAGGAAACAAAGACATACCTGTCATCCATAGTACATTACATTTGCAAAGACAGCTTGAAATGCAATTTTGTGTGACTGGGCAATAAAATCTTACATTGCTGTGTTCTTGGAAGTATCAAACAAAATTGCAGCCTGAGCAAAATGCATAAACAATTCCCTTAATTTTCTTTTTGCAACCTTAGAAGACAACAAGACACAGGAACCAAAATTTCTATTTATAAGAACTTATGGTCAAGTGAGGAGTTTGGAACCTGTTAATGACAGCAAGCTATTTTACATTTTTATATGGTGTCAGAGTCTACATTCTGAAACACATTCCTTACTTTCTTTGAAAGGCCTTCCTGAATTCTGATTTTTGCTGAACATTCTATGCCACAGAAGAGAGTGAATAGTGTTAACACGTAAAGAAAACTGGACCAGATACAGATGACAAACTATCCCATACCGGATGTGGCAGAATTGTGATTCTGGGACAAAAAATAATATCTGAATATCCCAGATATACTTGGGAGAACACATTTATTTTGCCTTTTCCTTTGTAAAATGAAGCCTGCCTAGCTCTGCCAGAAGGTACTGGAGTCTACCTTCTTTCTACCAAATGCCAAATCATCACAAATCTTTTAGTGTTGGGCAGCACCATGACTAGCATTGTTTATGTATATGTTTAGCCATGCAAAAGTACTACAAGGGCTGCCAGTTCACTTTTTTTTTTACCTTCTCTGTCACGAGTTGTGTCGTGTGTCATGTCTCTTTCTACATAGTGCTCTGTCACGAGTTTTCTGTTTAGATTAGCCAGACTCCTGATACATCTCGTTTTTCTGAGTAGTGCAATAGACTGGGTTTGTGCTTGGAGGAGCTGGTCCTTAAAAGCAGCCTAGCTCTCTGAAGCTCTTCTGCTCTCCATAGCTGTCTCCCGCAGGGCCTACCTACTAGTTTCCTGAATAAGATGATGTTGGCTCTCCTGAAGTACAGGATCTGTACACAACCACTTGCCTCCCTGAGGAGAAGGGGATCTTGAGGTACTTTATTGCCTGTGCAACCAAGACTTATATTGATTATCATATCTCTAACCAGTTCTTTCTCATTTTTAAGTAGCAGAACCAGAAAAGCATGACCACTGGTTGGCTCATCCACCATCTGTGTTAAAAAGTTGTTGCTGGCACTATCTGGATTGCTTTCATCCCGTTGTGCTGTTCTTTCAGCAGATATCAAAGATGGCAAAGTCTTCCATAAGAAGCTGCACTGTGATCTGAATATTTCTTCAAGTTGTTCACCTACAAACAGACTTTTGACACTTACTGTCCTTTGCTTTGATCCTGACCCACAAGCTCAACCAGCTTGTTGCCAGTTCCACAGAAGACCTCCATATATATGAACAGCTCCTTTATCCAAAGGGCAACCCCACCTCTTCGTCCCTGCCTGTCTTTCCTAAAGACCAAGTATTCACTCATTACAGAACTCCATTTGTCTGCCCATTAGATACTCACTGGTTTCCCAATGCAACACATATGCCAATGTTTTTCTGACAGCATAAGCAAGTGAATACAGAACACAGGCAAGGCCCAACTCTAGTGCCAGTGATTTCTCCTTGATGAATTTCAGGTGTCTACCACAAATAGCAGTGGTATCTGAACATCTCAGAAAGAATCATAAACATCTATAGGAGAATGCAATAGAAAAACTAAAACAGGCATTGCTACTAGTATTTCCACTATAATTTAATACAGCTTACCTTTTTCTTAATATATTTTGGAAGAAGTCCTGAAGTTTCAAGCAGATATTTATCTCCCTGTCTTCTATCAACATAAATAGGTTGAGGCTTTTTAGGCAGCCCTGTGATAACAGCAACTGCATTTGTATTTATAAAATTCTTTTTACTGTGAATTCCCATAACTGGGCAATCTGTCCTCCGTGGCACTGACAATTCAGGCAATTTCTTAGGATCCTGTTCTTTTTTTCCTGTGAATTGAGCATGTAAACATTCTCAGCAATAGCCGTGAAGAGCTTGGCAATTTAATGTTATGAGATTTTTCAAAAGGTAAAAACTATGTACAAGATAACATAAAAAATAGAAATCAACTGTATCTGCAATTTAAGAACTGGCTAGGAATGTACTATAATAAAAATGAGTATGGTTGTTTGACGTTAACAGAAACTTTATAATCTAGGAAATGCTATGTCGGTTTAGATGGGTTTTCCTTACATACGCCACTCATTTCCTCTTAACTGCAGTAGCACAGGACTTTTTTTCAATTAAAACTACTTTAACCAGAGATGCTCATTGTTAATTAATGCCCTTAGACATTAATGGCTCTGCCCAGTCTCATCTGGGGCATTTACCCCACACCCTAGGGCTCAGAAACCCTGTTTCAGGTCAGCTCTGTGCTGTCAGTGCCTGACTGAGCTGTCTCAGCCATGCCTGCCCCTAGTCCTATTCTTGAAAAGCTATGTGGAATCAGTGGATGGACCTGACCCTTGGCCCATCTTGCCTGATGGCTGCTAGGCCAGTGATAGGGCACATCTCATCGCCACCCCAACTCTGCTTGCCTGACTTTGATTTGGTGGGACTGCACCCTGTTGGTGAGGTCATTGCCCAGCCTGCAACCATGGTTGCTTTCAATTTCTGGCTCACCTCCCTGTAGGGAAAAGCCCTGCCCTTGTTACTCCCTCACACTTGCAAACAACTTCTCACAATCCTTTGTCCCGAGAATACAGAAACTTCCTTTTCAGTGTTATCATTTCTCTAAGGCACCAACAGAAGGTCAGTAACCTCCTGAGTAGTCTCACGTTAGGGGAGTGATGAAAGACAACTCATTTCCCACCAGACATAACTCTTAAATCACAGTGGTTATCAGAGATAATGATTTGATTCAGGTTGTCTGAGTTCATGTGCTTTGGCAGAAAACAAGTGTAATGTCACTAGTGACAAGAGTTCATTCCTACAACAGCTGGTTTCCTGATGATGACCCCACAAAACAGTGCTTTCCTGGGTTTTGTTTTCACAGCATGATAGCTTGCTATAACTTAGTACTGTAGGACACACAGCCTTAAATCTTTACTTCTCTTTGGATGTCTTTTGGATGAGAGCCCTCACTTCTGGAACCAGCAACTGAGCTTGGTTAAAACGAATGCCAGAGTTCAGCAGTACCACAAGAATCAGTTGGAGTTAGGAAACACACCTTTTGTGAGGAAGTGGTGTGTCATCAGACTCTAAAACAATGACACTATTGAGGGGGAAAGAAAAAATCAATCTTTTTGTTCTGTCCTTGCAATGTATTTTTTAACCTGGTTTTGAAGGCACAAGCACAGTGCTACAATCCCATTTAGAAAACTGACAACTGATTAAATTCCAATTGATGAAAGTGACGTATTTTAAAGGAGGTGATGGAGCAGTGTAAGTTCTTTAGGGCAGGTATTAAATTCCAGCCAACAAAGGTACAAGAATTTTCTGAGTTAATGGTAGAGCTCCTTCTCAGGATCTGTGAGGATGTAATCCTAGCAATGAAATCACTAGCCTTGATTAAAGCTATGATGTGTCATAGGTATTTTGAGGCTTTGGAACATTGACTCCAAATGCAAACACCAAAACATATATTGCTATTATGAAGCCCTGAATCAACAAGTTGAAATAGAAATACTGTGAGCTGCTTGCCTGAGAAAAATGAGACAGAGTGCTGTATTTCTTTGCATATAGCAAATTTAAAGCAGACAACACTAATTTTACAAGTACTTAAAAGGGATCTTACAGACTGCTCCCAATTTACTGGTGAATCAACTTTCTCTCCTATGCCCATCTAAAATGCTAGTATGGTAATTTAACAAGGTCTTGAGCTTGGAAGCATTCACGGTTAGATGTCATGAAGTATTACACTCCAGTATACTGAACGCTGTTCAGATTTCCTGAAAAGGTGAAGGCTTTACTTAAAACTGACCCAAGATGCCTACAGGACCTCTGGGACCAAAGCTTACCTTCATGTTCTAATAATCTGTATTGCCTGAGGCATTAAGCCTCCAAAGGCTCATGGGACAGCCTGTATTTTCAGCGCTAAAGCCATTTGCATATGCCATGCAAATTTGAGTGCTGAACTCCTCCATTCTCTTAGAGAGTTCTTATTTTTTAATATATATATATATATATATATATACTGTATGTTAAGCTCTTCTATATTTCCAGGCTAAAACCAACTTCAAACTTTATAACTCAATTACAAATTCTGACAGCAATGTACCTAGAACTCCAGCAGCACTAAGAAGGTCAAGCCACACTTGAGAACTGTCCATAAGGCTGAACATTAGAACTGTCCACTCCTTATACCCAGAATTATGGTTGGTGCCCAAAGATAGGATACATTTTGCAACTAAATACGCCAATTTTCTTATTTCTGTGACACGCAGCTCACCCAAAAAATCTATGCTTTGAACATTGCCAGCCAATTCAGTGCTATGAGATTAAGAACTGACAGAGTGCTGAAAAGTAAAAGCTGTGTGGAGCTTAACATTCAGAAAGGCATATAATTCTTTTCCTGTACCTCTTTAAGCATTAAAACCAATTATTTCACTTTAATACTCCCCTTTGTATTATTTATTTTAGTATTAATGATCAGTTGCAGAAAAGTCATACAAATTTATACTATATAATTACAAATTGAAATATCAGCAAGATAAGACATACCACCAACACATCTTTAACATCTGGATAGCTGCAGCCAAGAAAGAGAGAATTTTTCTGTGTTTCAGCTGGTTTTGTACCACATGCCAGTAAATACTTACTGTATTTTCTAATCACATCTATCATCTCCTTGTTGTTTGTTTCAGTATTTTACACAATAAGAAACATTTTTGTAAAATAAAAAAATAATTTTGATAACATAAGTACTAGAAAAGGAACAATGGAAACTCTCCCAACATACAAAAATTATTTTAATAAAAAGAAAAGATTCTCCATAACTGTTACTTTCAACATTTATATTATCAATTTTAAAATAATAATAATAAAAAATTACATTCATGTATTTCATGTCTACACTCACTTGCTGGTAGCTTGGGTTCCTTTGAATGTTTCTGCAAAAAATTTTTTGGAGATGGCACTGCAACTTTTGCTGGTCCCATAGTTTTCCACTGAGCTTTATTTTTCTCTGCTTCACATTTCACGGACGGTCTATATATGGATACATACCTTAAATATTAAAAAATAGCCATAAAGAAGTTAAAGGTCAGAAAATTATTAAAAGTCCTCTTAAAAGAATATATATTTTTGCAATAGTTCATGCCAAAAGCCTTAAGCTATTTTGTTTTGTACTCTCTTCTAAATAAAGGCCATCACTCATGCAACTTTCATACTAAGGCTAAGCCCAGCACTGCACTGACAAGTGGCTTCTTTGATTCTTAACTTAGCTTGCTTCTTCCTCCTTCTCTTGTTGTCTCCAGGGTCAGTGTTATCACATTTATGGAATGGTTCCTGTATGCACTGTTCATATATGTACTGAAACAGACATTTGAAACTCAACAAAACCTAAATTCTGGAAATAAACTGCTTTGATGATTGCTTGCATGAATTAATTTTGATGTTGTGCATTACAAACTTTTGTCTTTATTTTCTAATAAACTCAATTTTGAGAAGTTTTTTTAATGTGGGTATTTGTTTTGTCCAAAACCACACCTAAAATATGAAGCTGTTGTGCATCTACAGGAAAATAGTAATAATGAACTTACTTTGCTAATTTTCTATACTTGTTTGTAGTATGAGAAAAGTATCTCATTACTGACTGTCCACTGTATCATTGTCTCAATGTTCCTGTTGAACCATCTGTTATAGACTACTGTAAGTGACTAGATGAGATGGATGACTGCTCTAAAATAGCCCAGCAAACTGTGTATTTCTTATATTAAATAGATTCAAACTGTGGTCCTGAGCTATTGTAATCAGTGGTGAGTTTGGCACAAACTCAAATGGCTAATGTGAAAATTGGTAAGGCCTCAGACATGAAAAGAGGTACACATGCAGTAAGCATATGCTGCTCTTTTCATTTAGTGTTGCATATGGCACTGTAACTTCTGCTTTAATCAAAAGCATGCAAACATGTTCTCCAAAAGAAGCCAAATGCTGATCATTAGCTTACTAACAGCATCTTGCATCTATCTGAAGGACTGACCTGTCACAGATGTTTTTCTTAGGGAGCAGAACTTCCTGCTCCTAAGGCTAAGGCTACTTCATTGTATCTTTTAAAATCTGCCCATCTTTAGGTAACATGTGAGATTAATTTACGGTAGGCAAAAGCTGATGAACACTTGTGCTTTTCTCTCACAGAAAAAAGAATGTGGTTATGAAAAAAAATATATCATGTTTTCATGTAAGGACCCCCCCCCCCCCAATAATACAACCTATCTTACACAAGTAATAAGACAGTTTGAAAGAGAGAGTGTAATGATGAGCTAGTGAATGGGAAATCATAGTAGCAACACTGATAAAAGGTTTGGTATGTTAGCTGCAAATATCCGATACATGTATTTGTATTGGACTTACTAAAAATGTGGAGTTACGTTGTCTTCTGGAGATTTGGTATCCAAAGTCAGAAAGAGGATTAAATACATAATATATATATAATTCCAGAAATAACTCTAAAAATAAGGAATGAGATTTTATTTGTTTGGGCTTTTATTTTTTCTGTTAAATTCCTGGTAAACAGCTATAGACATAGGCACAACCCCCCCACGTTCATAAGTCATTGCTTTTCTCACCATTTGGTAGGGGTTGCATTGTAGCCACACAATAGAGAAAGGTATTGACTTCATGAGGAGTTTGACCTACCAGGGTTCACACAGCCTTGGAATGCGAAAGTGAATGAGAAGATACTCAGTTTATTACATATTGGCATATGGCAAAGGTGTCTTTTGTAGACAGCTACAGGCATTCCTTTAGACAAAAGGATGTAGCAGTTGTATCTTCTCAGTGACTTCTTAGGCCAAGAAAGTGGCTAAATGTTGTCGTATACCAATATCATAGGGTTAGAGTGTTGGGAGGAAGAAAACAGGATTATGGGGGACTTCAGAACCTTAACCCACTCATTATTTGGCAAGGGGAAAAAAGACTCTTCTAGGTGTCAGCTTGGGACATCAAAGTTAGGAAAATGGGGATATTTTATGTGGTTTCATTATTAGCATGAAACTGGCCAGTTCAGAGTGAAATATATATGATTTTTTTTTTTCTTAAGACCCTACATTTTGTATGCATTAGTTAAAACTGGTCAGATCCCATTAACCAGGTTCAACACTGTTGTTACCAGCTGGATATTGGGCACATTGTGAAGCAAAGCCAGAAGTGGGATGACAACAGAAGTCAATGAGATCAGCAGGGGATTTTGTCAGATTGTACCCAGCCTAAGGAATCTCTTGCCTAGACTGAACCTGATGGTCATGGAGTCTCCAAATCCCTGAATAGGATTAGGACAGGAGTGGATTTAGTGTGCTGTGTGCCTTGCCATACTGTCATTTCACTTTCCTCTGTCTGCCAAAGGTATCTTTCATTCACATTGGAAACAAGAACAGATGTATGTGCTATTTTTACATCGAAAAGGTTCAGAACTGGGAATCTCACAAGTCTGAACCCTTTTACTTGAAAGGGGATAATTACCACTGTTCTAATGAGTGTCACTGATATTTCTACTCATCTGCAAGCTATTGAGTTATGACCTACTTTAAACTTTCTCTGAAAATGCTAACTGTAACAGCTGTGTTTCATGTAATGTAATAGGTATTTGGGAAAACATATGTTTCCATAATATCAAATAAGAATTTTACCAAAGCTCTCAAAATAATTAATACTAGAGGGGGAAAAAGGCTTTTTTTAAAAATGTTTTTAAGGTAAGAAAGATTTATGTTTGATGCTGATTTTATGTTTGTAAGGAGTAAGAACGAGAAGCACAGCAGCAATGTCAGAAGAGACACCTGACACATGAAAGGAATGGAAGAGTGACACCGAGAAAAAAAATAAATTTAAAAAGCCAACTTTTCATCTGCTTACTGAAAAAATTGTGTGTGAATAACAAAGATGTCACGTAATTACCCTGCTTGGAGAGAGTGCTTTGCAAATTCTTTGTCAATGAATAAGATGGCATTCACTAAACTGAATCATCAGCTCATGGAGCAGGCTGTAAACCCGCAGATGTCTGTTGGTGACTCATTGGGAGGAGCAATAAGTGTGCAAAGAGCAGTTTGGTTTCCTTAAACTACCTGTTACCAGTGAGAAGCATTGCCTTGCCAGCACAAGTCACCGTGTGTGCTAGTGGCACTGTGGTACCCACGTACCTGGGGGGTTTGATAGGCTTCTCCTCCAGGCGGGGCAGGAGGTTACTGATACTCTCCTCGGCATACGGCTTCCTCTCCCTGCGGCCGGACACGGAGAAGCGCCCACCCGGCGGAGGGGATCCGAACATGGGGAAGCGTTCACCCCGCTAAGGGGCCTTGCGTCCCGTCCTCGTTTGCGGCTCCCCGACGCCGCTCTTCGCCCTCGGCCCACCGCAGCCGTCGCCCGTCGCCCGTCGCCCGTCGCCCGTCCCCTCAGGCCGCGGCCGCGCGGGCCGACATGCTTGTTGTCTTGCGGTTACTAGGGAAACCGCTGCTAGGCAACAGCGCCATGAGGGGGCGGAACTTACGCCGCCACGCTTCCGCCTCTCCCCCGGCGGCAGGCACCAGGGCCCGTGGCACGGCGCAGGCGCACTCACGCCGAGCAACACCCGGCCTCGCGCAGGCGCGGCTCGCGAAGTGAGGCCGGCACCGCAGAATCCGAGAGCGCCAGGCGGCCTGACTGCGCCTGCGTCGAGGCTGAGGGCGGGGTCGCGGCTGGGGGGCGGGGTCGGCAGGGGGATGCGCATGCGCGTGGAGGGGGAGGGAGGGAAAGGGGGGGGCGCGCGGCGTACCTGTGCGGCTGTTTCCTGCCTCTGCCGGTATGTACGCGCCTACGTACGTGGGGTGAGCTGCGGGGTGTGAGGCCGAGTGAACCGGGAATGTGGGGATGCTGCTCCCCGTGGGAGCCTGGGGATCAGCTGTCAGGGTGGGAGGGTACGACTGACCCGGCCCTGTGGTGCGGCCCCTTCCTCACGTCGCACTTTGACACCTTCGGGACGTCGAAACAGTGAGGTGGGAGCCTTGTGCAGGAGCTTGGTCTGTGGGGTGGTCAGGAGAAGGTTGAAGTTGAGTGGTTTGATTTGGGATTTAGGTGTGGGGTTTTTTTCTGTACGTAGAGGTTCTGAGAGAAGTCAAGTGGAAGTTGTCCCCTGTTAGCAGATTTGAAGTACGGTAATTATCAGCCTTGACGTTCCTTGAGGTTTTTGGCAGCTGCAAGCTGCCACTGGCGTGTTTGGTTACTGAATTTGAATCACGTGTTGTTGCAAACTTTGTGTCTATACCAGTAACCTGCCTAAAGTGAAAAAAAAAATTACTCTGTAAGGATTTTCTGTGCAGTTTTATGCTTATTTCACTCCCCTCTTCTTCCTTTTATGGAGACTTTGCCTTAAACATCACACACAAATCATGTATTGCAGTTCGTATTGATACACATGTTGATTTTTCTAAGCAAGCAAGATACAAAGTTGAGAGCTGCTTTCTTAAAGTTTGCAGGAGATCCAACTTTCCTAGTGACCTTTTCTGTTTATTTCAGTTATTATTCTGTTTTATTTAAGGGCAGAGTGTTTTCAATTATGTGTTTTTTCTCTCTCTTTCTCTTGCTTTACACAAACCACACTTAGTACAATGCCATTGCAGGAGCTCTTCACAAATCACTTGGTTTGCCGTCCCTCCAGGGGAGAATTGGATGCAACTCTTCCAGCCTTGCTCTGCACAAGTTTCTGAGTTTTCTTCGTATTTAAGTGAGTCTTGCATTTTATTTTTTTTAGAAACAAGTATAAGAAATCAGTGGTATGTTGGGAGGGCAAATGCATATTTTGTTAACATTTTGATTATGAGAAGGTACTTTAGTCATTTTTGTTATTTGTAAATACGTTTGTTGCCCAAAGAAGTTGTGAATGCTCCATCCATGGCAGCGTTCAAGGCCAGGTTAGATGGAGTCGTGGGTGACACAATTCAAGGTGTCCTTGCC